>JANHGN010006107.1:154786-175359 GCA_024605025.1 Megaceryle maxima
AAAATGCTTTACTTGCTGCCTTTAGTTTTATTAGGGGAGGGGGGTGGAGTGAGGTATGGCTGTGAACCTCCATCTTCCAGGATCTGAGGATCCCAAACATGACTTCCTCTCCAGCCTAAACCTTTATGGCTGTAGTGCTTCATCTATAGTCTGTTTTCCCCAAATCCTGCTTACAGCAGAAGTGCAGCATAGAGGGGGGAGGAGAGCTTGCCTTCTCAAGAGGTTTGTATTTTTAAGTGTTTATGTATTTCTTTTAGCTTGGATGGAGATTATTTATTTATTCCCCAACCCCCCCCCACCCTCCGAAATGGGGAATTCAGAAAAGTGACATCATTTTTAATCCTTGACAGTTTATGGGCTTTGAAAGAGATTCTGGATAACACTGAGCAATTAAGATGCCATCTTAATAGTTCTTTCAAGTGAAATCAAGTGAGTAATTAAATAAAACTGAATGAGGACCATGTCAGGCCACCCACAAGCTCTCATATCCGCTACAAACAGATGAATAAGGGTGGAGGGAAAAATGCTATGTGCCTAAGTGGTCCTATTTATGTATTATTGGGTGACTCTAGGAATGAGGCTTTCAGCTGGAAGATTTGTTTTCTTTGTACAATGTTTCCAAGCAAGGACATGCAAGACTGTCAATTGCTATTCAAGCAGCAGTGAATTTCCTATTTTTTTGAATTCTATATGGTGGTGTTAATGCCATTGTTTTGTATAGATGGACTACTGTAAAGGTCATAGAACATGAACAGGACTTCTTACATTAAATGCTGGATTAGAATTTCTGTTGCCTTGTTATGTATATGATTATATATGGATGCTTGTTGAAAATCACATTAGAGCACAAGCATGTGGTATGGTATTACACATGCTTTGCATTCATTTTACACAGATAAAAAAAAAACAAAGTTCAGGCAAAAGAAAAACAAGCGCTTTTGATTTTTACAGTATGATAACTAAGTAGGGATTGATGAAAAGTGATAGCTCTCTGTTGTATACCAGTTCTTTTTCTTGGGGGGGGGGGACCCACAACTTTTTTTTTCTTTAAGCTTTTCTGCCAGGATTTCTCACTATAATTAGAAGTATTAACTGGAAATTATATTTCCAAAGTGTATTATTTTTATTGTAGCTGGGATACATAACCCTGTCTTAGATCTATGCAAAACTTTGACAAAATATTAATGATTGAAAAATGTTCCATTTGAAATTAAAACAGATATTAATATGATGACATCTGATAACAGTTGTAAAAACTTGTCTTGCGTCTACAGTACTGCTTTTCCTGAAATGAACATGGGGAGAAGTGGTGGTTCAATACAACAGCCCGAATAAGTTCATCTCATTTCACATACAGGTTCACAGAAAACTCATGTTATTCCCCAAGAATTTTTCTGTAGGATGCCTTTTGGGCACCACTGACGGAGTGGGTACCAGGCAGCACTCCCTGCTCACCCCACATAAACTTGATTTCCCTTCATCCTGTCAGTGTGTTGCAATCAGCTTTTTATTGCTCAGTGCCTGTATCTGCTACCCTAGTACAAATACATGCTGTTTCTTCCTCTGCTAAAACATGATTTTTGTTTTTATTATGAATGTGGGACAATGCAGGCCCCCTCTGGTGGTCAAAACAACATCTGTACATTTCTATGGGATTTCACTCTAAAACTGTTTTGCTGAGGGGCCAGGATGTCTGCTTTACATTTTAAAGTCATATGACCATAGTTAGTTCATTTTTCTAAGAAAACCACCGGAATGACCCAAAACAGGAGGCGAAATGCGTAGGAGAGGTGTTCCAGCATTTGTCAGATCCCAGGAATGCGGTCAGTGACACTGATGGGTGCACATAGAGAGTAGCTGCAAAATTCATCACACCAATTCTCCCTGCCCCACTGGCACGTGGGAGTAGGGATGGCACTCAAGATGCCAGGACTTGGCCTGCTGCTGGAGCATTAAATAGAAACAGGAAACAAACTCTTACTGCTGAGAAAAAATACCTGCCTAATATCACAGGCTGCTCTTTCTCTGATCACTAGAAACCACAGGGATATTGGATATGGCATATCAAGGTACAGAAAGCAGTTGTAGCTTGATGTACTAGTTTCTGCGGCTCCCTTTTAATTTGGTAGAGTTCAGTTCATAATAACAAAAACATTTGGACTCACACAGAGGATTATGATATGCAACTTAAATTTAGAGGAAGAATCTCCTAATCACTTTTCCTTTTCCTCTAACATCTTTGCGCGTGATACAGTGGCATTTCCCTTTGCTGTTGAGAGGATGTTTGGTGGTGTCCTCTCTGGCAGGTTATTTAAAAAACATCTGACTTCCTAAAGGTTGAAATGGTTTCTGAAACTGCTGGGTAGGAAAACCAAACAATATTTGAAATCGCTATGGTGTCTTTAAAAGCAACTATCAGCCATGTCATCAGGAAGATAATCCAAATGGCTGTCCAAAATCAGTCTTACAGTCACTAGCTGTCGCTTCTCCTTCCCTTCAGAATTCTCACATGCTGCACAAGCTTCCGTTGGCATTTCTTAGCCTGTCCCCTAAGCCCTCAACTTGACTTTCTGTCTGTTGCCTCCCAGCAGCAACACATACCATCCACCACTCAAAAGATAAAAGAGTCCTGTCAACACAACAGCTGATCAAGAAGAAAAGTAATTCACCAGTGTGTTTATTTGCTGAAGAGCACTCAATCAATTCTATCAATGGTGACAAAGAGGATTTAATAATAACATACAATAATTCTGTTGTTGTTTTAAAACCCCACCAGCCACAATAATGGCTGCTGAAGTGCTCATCATTGTCATGTGATTCTTATTAGCCTTTACTTAAGGAAGCCAAGAGAGAGGGATTGCAATGTTTGATAAAAATACATTTAATGTTATTTAAGCCTTTGTAACTAAGTGTTGGTTTCCCAGAAACCTCTGCTTTTCTTCATCTCCTAGTAGCTCTGCTGCAGACCTGTGGACTGCAAAAAAATGGCTCTGTGCCATTATACACTACAAAGTCTTAAAACTGCTAGCAGGCATCATCCTGGCCAAAGGCCTCTGAATGTTGCTTTTTTTCTGCAGTAATGTCTGAAGGTCCTGCACAAATTGTAGGTAAGTATACACTGTCAGCAACTACATTCTACCATCAGGAAAGGGGAAATCTGCCAGAGTAGCTGGACTGCTTAGAGTTTAGGGTGTATTTTTTATTCAAGTTTATGAATTCCTATGTCATAAATAGGTATTTCCAAAGTAGAAATCTAGAAATGGGTATGAGGATTTTTTCTTCTTTTCAATATAGCAAAACCAATAAAGAATATTTTTTAATTAGATTTCTTTTAGTTATACAACTACAGGTATTCACCATGTGAATAAGCAATACTTGTGCACAGGGTTGTGCAGAAAAGAATGGCTTTAAGAGGGAAGAGGAGGAGTTTATGGCTGCCTCAAACTTTCTTTTTCAAAATGTCAAATACTGGATTACATTCAAAAAGAGTTTGTTCACCTTAAGAAATGAGGATACTATTCATAAGCAACCTTCAGAGTCCTCTTCCTTTGATGAATTGAACAGTTGTTATCGAAGGCTTGTTGCTAATGTAATGAGTTTCTGAATGTCAGTCCTTAACCTTCTTTTTCATGAGCTAACTAGTCTGAATTCATGGTTTTTTTCTTATATATGATGTTTATTTTCCAGGTGGCTAACTAGCAGCACTTGAGCTACATGAAATGCAAGCAGTTAACTTGCAATCTCTTGCTAGGACCATGACAAGTCTATGCAAGGTGAGTCACCGGCCCATCTTCTATCATGGGCCTGTCTCATCTTTCATGAGGTGAGCAGTGAGACTCCTGGGGGATCAATATGGTCTTCTACTCATCATTCCTGGAATTCCCCTTTCCTGGCTTTTGATCAAACAAAGATTTTGGTACTAGGCTTATAGGAGAGGGAAGATTGGTCATGTCCATGTTAATCAGTGTTGTGGCTTCTCTCTGAACTTCCTATAATTTATCAGCATCCCTCCTGAAGTGCAGGCACTAAGCCTGGACAATATTCTAGCAGTAGCTGCTCAGGACTTCATGCAGACATATGATAACCATTCTAGTTGATATACACTTCAGTATATGCTTGTGTATCCAAGAGCAGCATTGTCTCTTTTAGCAGTGTGTGACATCGGGAGCTCCTGTTCAGCTGACAAAGCAGCAGGACTCCAATATATTTCCAGTGACCTAAAGCTCATGAAAGAGATCCCTTTTTTCCTAGCTGCAGTTAATCATGAAGGGAAACAAGATTACATTGAGGTCTTTTTAACTTTTTTTTTTTTTTCCCTGGGGACCAGCTTCATTCCTGTGCCCCAGAAACAAAGACCTTAGGTATGAATTGCTAAATGGCTGAAAGGACCCATTCTCTTTCTTTGTTCGGGCAATATACAACAGATGCCAGCAAAGGTATTGAAAGTACTTTTGGTATGGGCATGCATTCCTTTGACTGGGTGCTTGTATGCAGGAGAGTTTATATAGTTATAGTAGTAAGAACTTATATTTGACTACTATCCTTGGTGCAAGCTACAAATTAAAGTTGCTATTCAAAACATCAGGATAAAAATGTTAAGAAAAATACAGTATGCAAGTGAGTTGTGGGAAGGTGCGAAGGGCATGTATATCCAAGCTGCTATGAGGTCCCTAATTACTCTAAGGTAGCATATTCACGTGACAGAATGTGGCTAAGATTCTCCATCCTTCTTCCTCATTGCTACTGCTGACAGCTCCCCAGGCTCCTGCCAGGAAAATTCAGTGCCAAGCTGCTGTGTGCTGTACACCCAGCAGTTTGAACATCAGAGGCTTTGATAAAGACATCAGGTCATGATCAAAGGACAGAAAGGCCTAAGCAAGGAATTTCATAGCCACACACAAGGGTTGTGCTGTGGAAGAAGGAATAGAGCCAAATAGGACTGTTCAATAGGGACAGCCCAGTTTACCAGCAAGATCAGCTCAGGATAGGAAAAAAGAATGTAAGCTCGTAGATGTAAACAAAACAAGCCAGGAGCTGGGCCATAATGTAAGTAGCAAGAAAAACAAAGGCAAAGTATCCGCAGGCTTCATTGCCTCATGACAAACTCCCTTGTAGTGCTCTGTACTTGGCAGGCTCCTGGCTCACCCTATGTGCCAGAAGAGGATTTTCCTGGCTAAAGCAGTCTGCTGGCAGATGCATCCCCACCTCAGTCCCAGAGATACCATCTCCCAAACAGCCTGTGTGACTAAGAGGAGGCTGACTGTGTTATCATTATGGTATCCTGAAAAATATAGATTAGGGGCAATTGCTACAGGAAAAGCTTTAATCATCGTCATGCTCACAGTAACAGAGTGCTTTATTGCATGAGGTTACTTCCAATCAGATTTTCCTTTAAACTGAGGCTAAAAGAAGAGGCTTACCTCAAACCATTGATCTGTAGTACAAAGGTAGAAAAAGTATAACAAACCCCATGATTAAAACTATATTTGGTAAGCATCCTCTCTAGGGTGTCCATGGGCTCATGAAGCTGCAGGCTGCTGTGTACACATGACATGTGCTGGTGGGTGCACAGAGATATTATATGTGGCTTTTAGGTCCAGGCAGAGCCACTGCCTCAGTTGGAGGCATCTTTTCCCAGCCAGGATGGCAGGGCCACTCTCTTCCTCTCTGTCTGTCCTGATTTTCAGGGCACTAGAATATAACACAATTCTAAGGGGATTGTGTCATATCTTCCCCCTTCCTCCTGCCTCCTTCCCACCCTTAAGGTTAATATTTCTAATGTATACTTTAATTAGCACATTCCTCGCTGCAGGCTATATTCTCCTGTTCCTGGCCTCTTTAAAACACAGCAGCCTATACAATATATATTATTTTTAAATGTTAATCGTGCAAGGACCTTTTAGGATTTGTAATGTTTAGTTTGCTGTGACCTTTACACAGGATCTGCCCGTGACATACACACAGCAAACACTGGCATGTTGCAGCAGGCTGCCAAAACTCCTTGGGCTCTTATCACCGCGTCCTCTGCTGACACTTTTAGATTTCTGGGGAGCCCTGCCGTACATGTTAATGCAGAAAAACCCTATCTGTGTCTGTTCCTTAACACCTATCCTGTGATGTGCCAAACTAAGACTAAAAGGTTACCTTTGATTGGCATCTGAGGGAGTCTGCATTTATGGCATAGTAGAGTCTAAGAATAAGGACTAGCCCAGTGAACTGGAGCAGAGGTTTCCATTTCTCAGGAGTGCCTTTCAAGAGGGGCTTATATACCCAGAGAGGATCACCAGCCCCTCAAGGCAAGAAGTGCTTCTGGTGACTTTCTGCTGCTATGAACTCTGGACTCCTACAGCAGCTTTAGCCACACTGGTGGGTGCAGGCACCAGCGAGCCCACTGACCAAGCTCACTCTGTTTAGGTTGCTACCCATGAAAAACATAAGATTGATACAGGTGGGATCTTATCTGTAAAATGAATAGCTATTGAGAGGTAGCAATGATAAAGCAATCATTGCAAGGACAACTACATAAGTTCACAGATGGCAACCTAAGCATGCAGTGACAGAGGCAGATCTCAGAGGCAGGTAACCTCTGGCAGGGGAAAAAAGAAAAAGCAACAGTGAGAAGCTGGGAGGGTGCCCAGGAGCTTCAGTCTCTGACCCAGTTCGGCTGCAGATACAGCAACACACCCACATTAACAGCTTTATAAATTTCTGCAGTATCTGGGTGTTGTCTGAAGGCTTTCCTTGAGCAGTCCCACATGATCTGAGCCTCAGTTAGTACAGCTATAGAATATACACTAAAAAGTAACAATGCTTCTTTTTTTAAGAGACAGATATCAGCATCTGAAATAAGTCACTGTTCTTGACTTAGCCAAACTGAATTCCTGATGTCTGGAGTTTTGTCTATTTAGTGATAGCAGGATTAGATACAATATGCATGCATATACTGTGTGACCATGCAAAAAACAAATAGTGCCACAAAAATAATTGTGGTTTAATTAATACAGACTGCTGCTTCATGCTTCACCAAGTTTTTGATTATTTGTCCATCTTTAAATTTTCAACAAAGCATTCCTGCACAGTCAGATGCCTTCAGAAAAAGAAAAAAAAAATGTATCTTCCTTTCCATTTTTGACCCTGGGCTTGTTTTCAAGCTATTTCATTCAATAATTTGTTTGTTTGTTTATAAACATTATGTTTGCTGTATCCATTTTTCAAAACACTTTGAGATTCTAAATTTCTGTGAATTTCATAACTGAAGAACATGAAATGTTTTTTACATATGGCATAAAAACCTAAAGCAATTTGGAAAACATATTTCAGTTAAGGACATAAACATGTTTCTGAAATACCGAGTTACTTGTTAACTTTGTTCAAAAATTTCACTTTCATGTCTCAAACTCCAACTTTTAAGAGCATACAAGATGGTACTTTTGCCCATTCACAGCAGTTGACACTGATTTTTTTTTTTTTTCCCATAGTTATTTGGTGTAAAAGACTAAAAATAAAAGCATATTGTTCTGAGCATTGTGGACAACTTTTCCAGACGGGGAAAACAGAGGTTTTTATGACTTAGGAAAGCAGAGTTCCCAGAGGGCTGGTCTGCTTTTCTTCCACGCTTCCCTTTAGGATTTTCTGAAAACATTTCACTTACTTTTGACTCTGCAGTACATTTATAGCCTCTTATTTTTAGGGTTTTGTGTGTACCTCCCATGTGCATGTTCCAGCCCTGCCTTCTGCCCTCTTTCCCATGCACACAGAGGTATCACAGCACATTTGTTTACATTCACTTACCCAAACGTGACCTAAAATTCAAAGTGGTGGAGGTGCCTGGTTTTGGTTTTCCCCTTCTCAGCTGCTAGGCAGAAATTTTCTCTCTGCTTATACGGGTTTAGGCTGAATGTTCAGTCTTAAGGAGGAAGCAGCCCTGATGAGGAGGAGCGCCCTTCAAAGGGCCTACTCCACCCTTGGGTGTTCCCTCACTTCAGCAGGAGGGATAGTGAAGCTGGGCTGCAGCCCCCAGCTTCCTCATCTCACACTGTGTTTCTGTCCTAGTCCACCTGTGGATGAGTGGGCAGGAGCTTCAAGTAAACAGATTTCTCTGCCCATCAGCTCCCAGAGGTGTCCCCCAGCCAGCAGCCCATGCCCTCCCTTCATTTCCCAAAGTAAAAGCCAAGCAGAAGCAGTGCAGCAAGGCATGAAGGGGCAAAACACACCTTTGTCTGCTTCCTTACTATGCTGAACAGCTGGGTTAGAGCCACACATGACCCACAGCTGTGAATGGCAATATTAACTCCTATTTTTGATTGGCTCTGCCAGCTGTTTGACAGCCCAGCTTTACAGCACCTCAGAATTTCTTTGTAAATAATGGATCATTACAAAATAGGGACAACATTGTAGGAAGACTGAGAATTAAACTAGGATGACCAAATTTACCTTCTAGTTGCACCAAAATTAATAATCTAATTTTGAAAGGAAATTGGAACCTAGAAGCTGCTGGTAACTTTCTTTAAACTGTTTTAAAAAGAGTCAGGTTATGTTTTTTCTGAGTATGTGGATTCATATGCTATAAAAAATTGATAGCCTATTCTTAGAATATAAATTTTTTTTTTTTTTTTTTTTTTTGACCTAGCAGTCTAACTGGTAAATGTGTAAATGCCTTAACACTTAAACCACATGAAAAGTATTTTTTACTCAAGAGAGGAGCCTAGTGTGCATTTCTTGTTCAACATATGAGCCATGATGAGATTAAGGAGGAAGTTCTTTAGCATGAGAGCTGTGGAGCACTGGAACAGGTTGCCCAGGGACGTGGTTGAGGCCCCATCCCTGGAGACATTCAAGGTAGGGCTTGACAGAGCTCTGAGCAACCTGCTCTAGTTGAGGATGTCCCTGCTCTCAGCAGGGGGGTTGGACTACATGACCTCTAGAGGTCCCTTCCAACCCTGACATTTCTGTTTCTATGTTTCTAATTGTCAGGTAACTGCATGCTTCCCAATATTTCATGGGGTTCTTTTAAGCTGATAAGCTTCAGTCCCAGACTAGACTGTCTATTCATTGGTGTTTTTTTAAAAAGTTATTAAAATGTATTGTCTCTAATGTCTCTAATTATTTAAGCCTAAATTACATGCTATTTAAATATCATGTTAAAACTATGTTATTTAAATGTTAAGGCTAAAGCTTAGTTATTTAACTGATAAATCTGTTAGTCTACTTAATAATTCTTAAACACGACAAGTTTCTTAGTGGTTTAAATCAAAAACATTGTCCACACATCTGTAAGGGAACTTAGTGTTTTATGTTAACAATTGCAAGGTTTTGGGAAGTACACTAGATATGTAGTCTTACATCCAGAACTGGGATCTTCTAATATAGAGTCCTGTATTAATTATAAATTCATAGGCAACATACGAATAGACTTGCGGTTAACTTGACATACCCGTTATCCAATCAAGAAAAGTCCCAAACTTTGTTAGTATGGAAAAAAAATTCTCACACCAAAAGCAGGGAGTTGATATAAAATGATGGACAAACAGAGGCTGAAAATTAAAAGAGGATGTCAACCTTACAAAGACGTGGTGGGGTGAAAATTCTCCAGGCTGTGAAAATGAAGCTTGATAAACCTCTGTGCCATGGATGACGGTGTTGCTCCTAACAACCAGGACTGCATTTTTGGCCCATCTAACCCTGGGATCTTACCTTATGGTCCATTTTGTTCTTGTGTAATGATAGGGGCTGGGCTTCCTGCTCTGTTAAGCTTTCATTTACCTCGGCATGGTAATCAGAAATGGACTATAAATCTGTGAATATTTCCAGTACAGGTCAGGAACATGGACTGATGTCTGTGTGGAAAGATGTTATGACTGTAAAATAACTATGGAAAGCAACCCACCTCTCCTCCTCCCCTGAATGCATTTTCCCTCACCATCCTGGAAGTTTCTGCAGTGTCCCCCCTCCTCCATACACAGTCTCCTTCTCCCCTTCATCTTCCCTCTGACCCCATGCACTGACCTTTCCAAAGCTGCCTGTCTCCCTCCTCTATTTCTGCTTATTTTGTAATGTGGGAGCAGGCTGTGTTTGGTGTAGTGGATGGGCTGTGCCCTGGGGCTGCAGTGGAGGCTGCTGCCACACTTGGTGCTGAGCCCCTGTGCCCAAAGCACAACCAGCTGTGTCTGTGGGATGTGTGGGAACCCTGCAGGGCCTTCAGTCCTGTAAATGGCTGCACACTTGAAGTCCACTGTGGCTAATTAAACCCTTTTCCAGCACACCAGAGGGAAAAAAAACCAAAAACCAAAAAACAAAACAAGTAATATCCATCAGCCTCTTGCCACCCAAACTGCAGCATGCATTAGAAAGTCCAGTGTCAGTCTCACTTTCCTTGACTTTTCCTCTGTGTAAAACTGGGGTGCAGCTGTGCCAGTGTGCTGAAGTCTATAAATGAGAAGTGTTGCATAGGTGTGAGCATTATTAGCTGCTTAATAGAACTAGACAACATTAGAAATGAACCTGAGTCAGACATTGAGCCACAGCAGTATCAGTTTAAACCCAGACAGCTGAAGTTTTTGCTGAGAACTACCAAAGCACAAGGAAAAAGAAGGGAAAAAAAAAAAAAAAAAAAAAATTGCTGTAGCATTCTTGTAACTGTCAAAGTTCTCTGTCTAGCTGAGTCAAATGCAGCAGTGACCATGAAGGTCCTGCCAGGCTACAAAGATCATGTTTGGGCTCACATTTTTCAATGTCTCTTTCAAAAAAAAAAAAAAAAAAAATTTTAAGAGTTGCCTTCTCCTCTTAGAGCCTTGCAAAGAGATTTCCTGACAGGCTAGTTAGTACATCCTCTCCTACTACTGGCAGCTCTGTGCTCAGTGCAATCACCCCACCACAGATGCTTTCCTTGAGTTGAGAAGACACGGTCAGTTTTGGACACCAGGAAAGTGGAGGGATGACCTTCCATAAAGAAATAAACTTACAATGAACATGTCAGCAAAATCTTTCTGTCTTACAACTGCTCACTGAGGAGAAGCCATGTGCAGAGGTGGCTACACTGTGATCCCTGCAGTGTTATGGAGGGAAAACCTGTGAGACTGAGCTGGGAAAACCTCTAGGGTTTTCTGAGTGAACTTCTCTGCTCTGAGGAACACCAAGATGTGTGCAGTTATACAGCATATATTGCAACTGCACCCTGCACCCAGTCCCTGTCTTCTAACAGGGACAATGTGTGGGCTTTTTTCTCCTTTACCTTCCACTGTTAGTTTTTGATACAGTCCCTCAACCCATTTTTTTTCCTCTGACTCTGTAACACCTCATAAAACAAAGTTTTTGGTTGACTCAGTATGAAACTGGTATATGTAACTTTGAGATTCTTTTAGAAAGCCTGTTATTTGTTTGTTTGTGTTCTAGTGTTCCACCTGCAGCTTCTGAATCCACAGGCTACCTCAGCGTTTTCACTGAATTTCAGAGTTTTGGTCCCAAGTGCCAGTGGGTAAGTTATGTCTAAGCTTTAATTTCAAGTGTTGAGGTTCTTTTACAGTATTATAAGTAACAGCTGTATTCAGAAATAATACACTGAATACTTTTCTACAGTACCTAGAAAGGTAATATCATACCAAATAATCTGTACTGATTTTTCCTGAAGAACTTGGAAACAAAACAGTGTGGCCATTGTGCTTCAAACATTAGAGCAATTGTTCAGTACATGTGGTGCAACACTAAATTTCTATGTCAGAACATGGTGCCAACTCTGAGTCTCTGTAAATTATGGTACTGTGGGCATAAGCATGTTTAAACAAGTGCTTTCCTATCTCCAGGTTATATAGTCCTATTTATGTATATGGTATGGAAAAGCCAGAAAACACTAAAGTGAAAAAAGGGAACCTAAAACTTGTGCTTGTTTTTGACACCATTGTACTTTTAAAATAAAGCAAAACCTGTTACGGAGCTTGGATTTTTCTCTAAGGACATTGGCATTTGCTTTATATAAATCTTAATGACATTTATTCTTGTATACCATAAAACCTGTAGGTAGAAAAAAGAGACCTAGTAAAACAAATATAGATAAACAAAGAATAATTCATGGCCTGCAGTTGAAAGTGTTTTGTGCTATAGTTTGTGTTACTCCAGTATACTCCTAAACCTGTGACTCTAAACATCTTTAAATTACAGATTTAGGCAGCCAAAATATTAGTGTAACTCCTTTTGGATTCAACAGGCTACCTAGTGGCTTAACCTACTACTGAAGGTCAGCAGAATACAATTCATCTTTCACAATGCCAAGATATCACCAGCTACACTTCTGGAGATATCTTGGAAAATGAAACTGTGAAAACATTCCAAGCACTTCAGTGCCACTTCAGATTATTGTCTGTGACCAAGATCCTCTTGGACAATACACAGACCTTTGTGCATGTATTGCCATAATACCCCATAAAAATCAACCCTCCGCCTCAGGACAGCTCTGCTTGCTTGGCACAATATTTCAGATGGGCTGGTAATATGTGGAATTGGCACTATCAGTGATGAAAACTAACTTGTGGCTTCTCACCCACACTCTGTTTAAGCATTCATTGCTCTTTTAGATATGTCATTTTCTTACTTTTGAAGAAAGGTTTCCCATGTACCATACATAACATCTAGCCCTGGAAGATGCTATACTTCATGTTTGGACAAAAGAGGTTATCCTCTGAGACACTATTTCTGGTTTATTAAGTCACAAAAGGAAAAACATTTTCTTAGTTATTGTTGTTACTGGAATTACCCTGTGAAAACAATGGTTATATAGAATATTAAGACACTGTGCAAAATTAATTGATTACAGGATCTCAGCCAGTATGCTCAAAGAGAATATTTTTTTCCAAGATAAGAATCTTATTGCAAATTAGAAGTGGACTGTAACAGGCGGTGCTTGCCCTTGCACCCAAGCTTGGTGCTCACTGCCACACGGCTGCTGCTTTCAGTCTAAGCCATGTATGCACTAGAATGCTGCAAGGAATGATCACATGCGAACAACATAATTTCATAATGCAGGTGTGATCAGATAATGTAAAAAAAGAAGAGCATCTCCCTGACTGAAAAGCATTAGGAAGACTGGTGACTACTTTAGAAATAATCAATATGAGAAACCTAAAAGGTAAGCATGTTGTTTGGATTAGAGAGACAGATCTAAGAAAACAGCAAGAGGAATGGAAAAGTGAAGAAACCTACAGAAGGAAAGGAGGTAACTTTGGTTTGGGCTTTTATTCTTATTAGTATTAGAGGTTACTATTCAGCTGTAAAGGATAATTTGGGTTATACTGATCTTATATCTCTGAGACAAGGAGCTGGACAGATTCTGCAGAAAAGAAGTATGTGACTCATGGAAAGAGTAACTAGTGAAGAACTTGCTCAACTTGAACTCTTTCTTATAGAGATTTTATTTACCCCTGGGGAAGGGTGAAATTTTGCAGTTTGGCATAGAGCTAAACTGCTTTACCAGTAAGACAGAACTTGAAGCCTCCTTTGCTAAGAAGATAAGCTTTTGTGATATAAGATGAAGGCTAATATGTACCGAAGATTATTGCATGGCAAGAGAGGAAAAATACGTCTTAAAGCATGATTCTTTTAACTGTGAAAACTAGCTAATGGAGTATTCAACTCATACGTCAAATTCAATTTGATGGTCACATGAAGTTTTTTTAATACACAAGAGAAACTATTTTACATTTCTTTACAGTGGACACACCAAAAAATAAAGAAAAATCCTCCTTGCTTTGAGGAAGCAAGAATCCTTAGCAGCTCTTTTAACAATATGATGCCCATACTCTCATTCATAAAGAACTCCATTAGATAATTCAGTCAAAACTCTTTTTTTAACATTTTTATTCCTAATGTGAATAATAAGCCTGGTGACACTATGGGAACTTTAAAAAAAAATGCTGTGGAAACATTTGGAAAGAGTTACATTCAACAAAATTACTTGCTAAAGAGGTTTAGTGTAAATGCAAATTCAGCCACAGCTCATCTGTACAAACTTGTTTTAAAAATAAAAGGGGAAAAAAACTCCAAACACTTCCCTAATGTGCTAATCAGAGCTTGTAACAGTAGTCTAAAATGTGCATAACTTAAGTAAAACTCAGCTTCTCCAGAACGGGGCAGAACTTAGTTCTCAGGTACTGCCTCCCTGAAAACTCGATGAACACAGAAGGAAGAAAGATAAGATTTAGATGCAGCTTCCAGGTAAACAGTTTTAATACATGAGATATGAACATGGATTTAATTTTTTTTTTTTTACAAACGCTACATCTAATTATGAGAAAATAAACTGTCATTGTGAATCTTTTGTTCAGAATAACCTGTTTATATAGTTTTGTAAAAAGCTTTGTTCTACCTCATTGTGATGTCAAATTACCTAGATCCTCTCTGCAATAAAAACAAATCTTCAGTTCTTTCAGAAGTAAAAAACCTCCACTTTTTAAAACTAATAACACATAATAACCAGTAGTAGGAGTGAAAGTTCAGTTTATCAGCCCTATCTTTGAGCAGAGCTAAATCCTTTAGCAGAAATCTATTCTAGGCTTCGAAAGATACATGATAACTTAGATGACAAGAGAAGACTGAAGAACTCTATGATTGTAGATTGCAAAAGCTGCTTTAAGTAATGAAACACTGAAGTTGAAACTGTCAGTATTTGATAAACTGAACTGTAAAGCATCCAAGAGATTTCCACAGAACCTGAGAATGTTGTGTAGCATATCTTAAGCAAAACTGGCAAACACTCAAAAAAACAATTGGTGTTTTTGCCAGTCAATGTTAAGGACTTACATATGGTCTTTGTTCAGGTTCTTTCAACTGGAGATGGTTTTTCTCAATTTGAATAGTTGGCAGTCATAATTTCTAATTTTCATAATTGCAGTTGTCTTTAAATCAACTCTGCTTGAAAAACTCCCGCAAAAGACCTTGCGGGAAATCATCGAACTTACCTCCCTGGAGAAGAATCTCAATCCTTGTCAGTCATGGCTACAGGCCCACAGAAAATGAGGGGCAACACAGATGAAGTCAGTTTAGAAGGAGTATAGGAATTACTTGATCTTAGGTCAAAGATCTCTGTCAGTTTGCTTTGAATAGATGAGAAGCTTCTGTACAGAGGTAGATCATTCTTTTTGTCTTCAGGTTACATCTTTTTGGTTCAAGACTGTATAAACTCTGATAGGTCAAAACAGTGGTCCTTGAAGATGCTATGCTTGTTTTGAAATAAAAGGTTAGAAATCTGATTTTTTTTTTTTCCCTGAAAATTTTAAACTTCATTATGAATAAGTCTGATAAATTCAACTATGCATGGATCCTGAATCAGGAGAATTTTCTGGATTTTCTATGTGCAGCAGGCAAAAGGTTAACACAAGTGAAATGAGAAAAAGAAAAAAGGGCTACATGAGCTGAAACTTTTTGCTGAAAATGCTTTCCTGGATAACCCTAGCCTGGACAGATAATGGGTCTGCTCTTCACACCACAAGTACATGTGTTCAACAAGAATCTCTCTCACAGACATTTTGTCATTGAGGCACAACTTCAGGTTATTTCCAGATAGGAATATAGATGCATGTAGCTAAAAGACCCCGTGTATGCCGTTCCTATCTTCTGCGTGTGATATTATACTGCCCTTCAAGTCTATTATAATAAATCAGCCTGCAGATGTGTAGCGGGAGCGCTTGCTTTTGTGTGCAGAAGGCTTCTGAAGAGACCATCAGTATGCCTCTGAGGAGACACTGCCAGTGCCAGAGACTGGAGCCCCACTGGGAGGAGTGAGTGAGTGAATGTCTGAACGAAGGAAGGAGTGAAAGGCTGCTCCTCAGGTGGGCTCCCTTTGCCGGCACTGAGGAGCTGCGGTTGCGTGACTCACTGGTTGGCTGTCACGGGAATGTCTGAGAGCAGGACGATGTCATGGGCATGCTGTGGACAGACCACAAGCTGTACACTGTTTAGATTTATCTGCTACTGCTTTAGAGAAACACAGTAAATTATGATGGCAAGCTTACAAATCTGACAATTACAGAAACTTATTTTAAGCGTGGCTATTAAGGGAGGATACAAATTTATTATTTTCATAATCATTCTTTGTTCAGGCTCAGTGTCCTGAGCCCGATGGGCAAACACTGCAAAACTGACTCTAACAAACAGGAGTGGCAAAATGATCTGGTGATGTGACAGACTCTGAGGCAGATTAAAGCCATTGCACAAAATACTCTACCCTCCCACATATGGGCTTCAATCCAGAGACCAGCAAAATCAATTGAAAGTTTTTCCATTGTAGCTCACTGAGGTTGAAGCCTTTTGAGAAAAATAGCCTATCTACTTCTTTAGACCCCTCCTCCATAGCTTTGTATAGGGTGGTGGTCCATTGCACACAATTTCGAATCACAGTCCTTCTTGCTGAGAACTGCTAGGCAGCTCCTTCCCCCATTCACCTTCTTGTGTCCCAGGAAGACCACTCTGGAGCAGGGCTTCTCACTGGCATCCCTTTGCACAGGAATGCAACAGCATCTGAACTGCTACTGGGAGTACTTAGTCTACCTCAGAAAAAAACACCCTTAATTAGGAATCAGATGTGAGGCTAGTGTCGTAAGAACAAATCAAGTTAATGGCTTCCTTTGACCTCCACATGCCTGTTTTGCTCAGGATCTTGCAAGCTATTTGGGACAGTTTTTATCTACTTTGGAAGCAGTCACTCACATCACTTTGATTTGGCTGGTTACAAACAATGTTTTATTTATCTGGTGTTGTCAGCCCCTACCAGGCGCTTCTTGGTTAAACCCCTTTGCCAGACTGAATTTCTATTTTCTAAATACAGGTGAGGCTCTGTGCTGGGCTGGTGTGTCTCTCTGTGGCAAGATCAGTTCAGGCTCTGCCTGGTGTTGTGTTTAAGCCCAGGTGCTTAGCCTTTTTCTGGGGTCTACTTCATCCCTTCTGGCATGTCCTAGCTCTTACAGTCCTCAAACTCCTGCCCAACTGTAGCCTACACCAGGAAGCCTTGTACATTATTACCCTGCAGGCTTACTTTTTGAAACTGGTTTCTGTCCCACGCAAAATGGGCATGAGCTGTGCCTGTTTCCACCTGAGGCTGCTGGTTAGGCACGATGCCACACCTCATCACAGACTCACATGATAACTAAGGGTGGAGGGGACCCTCAGAGGTTCTCATGCTTAGACCAGGGTCAGTATTCAAGCATCCTGACACACTGCAGACTGACATTAAACACCTCTGCAGACACATTTTGGTAGTGGAGAAAAGGTGATGGAAATGAAAACCCCATATTTTTCTCCCTACCTACTTTAAAAAAAAAAAATTAAAAAACACTTGTAATTTTCATTTCATCACCTTCCACCACAAACCTTGAAAGAGCAGCAGACAGAGGACCTATACACATAGGCCCAAACTCCAACATTGGTGTGGCTGGGAGCTGCTCCAAATGCATAATTAAAAGTAGTATTCCACCCTTTTTTTAATCCAGAGAGCCAGGATCTGCTGCTCTGTGTGCCCAGCTCATCTTTAAACAATTGTTTGCCCTGACAGTCAAGCTCAGGTACTAGTTTCTAACAGCAGTCTCAGCAGGGCTGCATTTCTTTTTTTGTGACGGAGAGATTAAGGTTAAAGCAGACAATAGATACCCAAGCTGCCTACCCAGCATCATCCCAAGATGTCAGAGGGGGAGAGAAGCACAGACAAGGGGGTGAAAATATTACTTTCCAGGTTATTAGGCAGCTGCTGCAGGGGTAATCATGGCTGGTGTTCCCACGAGCCGTGGCTCCTCTTTCTGTAATCTTGTGCCATTTCTGTCTGCTTCTCTTCCACTTATGCTGATGGGATGGTCTGCATGGATTATGTAGAATTATGAACTTTTAAGACATTGTTCAATGCTAGTTCAAGTCAGGACGAGCTTTATTTTGCACAGACACTTCTTTCTTAACCTTTCATAAGTCCGAGCAGCATGTAATACAACAGTGAAAACTCAGGAACCACTATTGAAGTTTATTTTTCTAAAGGCTAGTATTCATGGCATATGACATAGCCATGCTGTGAGAGTTTTCAAATATTAGTTATAATATTTACTTTGTTTTTGAGAAGAATGTGATAGTTTAAACATGTCGTCTTCTAAGGTAAAGAGAAGTAAGTAAATGTACTTTCCCATTTTCTGTGGTCCTTTCTACCTAATTTCCTCTGCAGTTTATTTTTTTTCATCGTACATGGGACTGTACAAAGAAACAACTATTAAGGAATACTGTAATAAAAAAGTTCAATAGATATTTTAATTGTTTTGTAGACAAGATATATTTATTTCCTTGAGGGAAAGAATAATTGCAACAGCACACCATGGAGATTTTCATATCTTGAAAAAAAAATCTTGTAGTTCTGAATCAGTTATTTTATGTATGTGAGGATAACTCTGAAACTGCCAAATATTCTGGTACAGATTTCTCCTCCTTCAGGAAAATGTAATTCAAGACTATGCAAATCCACACATCTTTTACTAATGACAGTTATGTCAGCAACTTGAAAAGAAACCAGCTCCTACTTGCCTTAAGCAGGTATTTTGTTGGGGGCGGCGGTGGTCTGTAGTGATAGACTGGCATTAGACTTTTGCCAAATGGATTTGACTTTCAGTGTGACTTAACACAAAAGAGAAAGTCATTATGGCTTATCTTTTTTGGTAGTAGTCTGAGGGGGAGTGATGACCAGTACCCTGGCTATCATTAGTTCATCTTCTTTTCCCATCCAGCCTAGTAGCTCTGAACTATCTGCATGCCACTCTGACTGCTTCAGCCTCATACACAGACCAAGCTCTAAGTCTCATGATAAAAGTTCCTTCATCTCTGAAAAACTAGTCTGCTTCCGGACTATGTGACTTGCAGCCAGAAAAGCCAGGATTATTTATCTGCTGGGACATGGGTATAGTGCTTTACACAGCAGAAACCTTTTCGCAGTGGCAATAGTGATGCACTGGCAGATGATGACTTCTTTCAGAGGAGGTGCTAGGGAAGGCGCTACAAAGATACATTCATGGTAGGAAATCCAAGGAGAGGAAGGCAGAAGGTTGTTTACTCAAGGTAATGTAGTGTGAGTCTGGAAACATCTAGATGTGCCAGGATTGATCATTACAGATCTCCAAGTCACAAAGGAGGGCCACCAGTAATGAATGAGTTCAGCAAAGCTAACCCACTTCTTTCCAAGTCTCACACACCCATCCAGACCTAATCTGACTATTCAAGATCCTTGGAAGTGAATGTAAGTGCCTATGTGAATAGAGTGAGAAGGACTTGTCTTTTTGTGAAATTTTATGCTATTTATACTGTAGTAATACTCAGGAATTGTTGAGGCCTCGGGATAGTAGTTGCAAACCATTGAGTAATTACAGTTTCTGCCTGAAGGAAAAAAAAGTCATGGTTGATAGGAACAGTTCTGTTCATAAAATACCACATAGAAGTTATGTTAACATCAATACAGTGTTACTCTGCAAATTTGCTTCATGTATGTATTTAGTCATGTGTACTATATACTTTAGCGACATAAGTCAGTTACTTCTTTTCCCTACTCTGATGACAATGAGACTAAGCTGTTCTCTTTTGTTCTTAATTAGAGTCATGTTACCTGTACAAAGTTGTGGGTAAAGGTATAAAAACCAAAATATGGGGGTTTTTTGCAGACACTTATATAGTATGAAAAAGGAAAACAGCAGATACAGGTCTCCTGATGATTCTCAGCTTACAAGAAATTATAGATACTGCTTTTCCTCCTTTAGTGGACAAATTGGAAGTAATATTATTGAAGCTACACTACTGTAAAAGTGCTCTTTATAGCTGCAAGCAGCATTACCTTTGTCAAACTCCAGTAGTTTAACTGTGAGCTCCCAGTCTAGCATTCCTTGCAGGCTAAGGCTTGCTGCCTGGTGGATCTCCAAGACCACCAGGGTCACTTGCTGGCCCTGTAGCCAGACATATCAGGCATTGACGGTCTTTCAACTACTGCCTAGCTAACCTGGACATCAGGTTACAGGGAGATGTTGTGGCACTATGCTGCATAAGGAAGGTTAAGTGATCACCCATGCTCAGATGACTTCATCCTCAACATAACATACATTTTCCCCAAAGCATCCTGTGAAGGGCCCTGCTCTGCCCTGGGAGCCTATGCACCAGATATATTCTCCATGAGACATGGGGGCATGGTCCTGACCCTTTCATTTGCTGAGAAAAAAAAAATTGCTGTGGAGGTCTGAGTGCTGACAACTTTGACAGTTCAAAAACAACTGTCCTTCCTTAGAGAGACAAGGAACTACTGGACAGAGTCCAACAGGGAGCTACCAAGATGATTAGGGGACTAGAACACCTCTTTAACAAGGAAGGTCTGAGAGACTTGGGGCTGTTCAGCCTGGAGAAGAGAAGACTGAGAGGAGATCTTATCAGTGCTTATCAACATATAAAGAATGGGTGTCGAAAGGATGGGGCCGTATTCTTTTAAGTGTTGCCTAGCAACAGGACAAGGGGCAATGGGCACAAACTGGAACACAGAAAGTTCCACCTGAACACAAGTTTATTTATTGTTTATAAATAATGTTATT
>JANHGN010006108.1:4554-33258 GCA_024605025.1 Megaceryle maxima
CCTTATTGCTCTCTACAAATACCTGAAAGGAGGTCGTAGTGAGAGCAGGGTTGGTCTCTTCTCACTGGTGACAGGTGACAGGACAAGGGAAAATGGTCTTGAGTTGCACCAGGGCAAGTTTAGGTTGGATATCAGGAAAAACTTATTTAGAGAAAGGGTTCTTAAGCACTGGAACAGGCTCCGTAGCGAAGTGGTCACCATCCCCGAGTATGTTTAAAAATCATTTGGATGTGGTCCCTGGGGACATGGTTTAGTGGTGGGTTGTTAGAGTTAGGGTAGTAGGGTTAGGTTGAGGTTGGACTCGATGATCTTGAAGATCTTTTCCATCCTGAGCAATTCTGTGATTCTGTGAAAATCCAGCAGAAAGAGGCATCAAGATCATTAGGAGTCTGGAGCACTGACATACCAAAAAAATGAAAGAACTCTTTCTTCAGTCTGCAGAAAAGAAGACTAAATAAGATATCATTAAGGTGTTCTCAACTACTTCATTTAGTGCAGAGAAGAGCCAGAGCCTTATCAGGTGTGCACAGCAAAAGGAAGAGGGGGACAGATAAAAGCTACATCAAGGAAAATTTTAATTAGATACTAGGGGTAAAAAACACAGTAAAATAACACAGTAAAAAAAAAACACAGTAAAAAAAAACACAGTAAAAAAAACAATGTAATCAAGCACAGGAAAAGACTGGCAAGACAGGCAGTAAAATCTCCATGACTGAAGATATTTAAAATTTGACTGCACAATTTCCTGAGCAGAATGATCTAACCTCAGAATTGTTCAAACTTTGAAGTTTTCCCCTCTTGGAGAAAATGGTTGAATCAGATAATTCCAAAGGTCCATTTCATATATTCTGAGACTTCATAGTTATATTCTGTGCATGTATTTTTACCAAAATGTACTTTCTGACCATGAGCATTCTGTCTTTTCTGGCAACAGTTTCTACAGCTGCCAAGTCCTTTTGGTGCATATGCTCGGGCATAGGATTGATCATGATCAATTATGTCCATGACTTGGTACTGTTACTCAGTATCTTAAGACTGTTGGACAAGAGCACTGTTTTCCTCCCTATCTTTTTGATAATCTTTATTTTTTTTCCTCACTGACTAATTTAAGGTGCTTAGTTTAGGAACTTTCCTCGTCTGTTACTTTCCTCATTGAGAGATGATAAGAGATGATTGCATGTTCCCTTTGTTTTCTGCTGCAAAATATGTCATTGTTAAAAGTGGAATTGTCTTAAATTTCCCACTCACAGTGGCTTTTGCTGCAAGTCATTTTGACCAACTTTTGACCAATCTCATAATTCTTATCCCAGTGATTAATGGTAGAGCTTCATGGCAGTACCGAACACAGTTCAAGGTATCCCCCATTTTCCTCTCTAGGACAATCAAAAGCAGCCTGTGTCTTACTAATGTATCACGTATCCTAGCTCCAACTTTAATAGAAACTGTGTGTAGGATAGGAAATGTGGTGCACCTCTTACTGATATGTGCTAGAGGGAAAAACCTCCCTGGTTTCCAACAACTGGAAACAGTTACTCCATCATTATAATATGAGAGTTAATCTTGATGTAATCTGCTTACTGGTGTCTAGCTTTATTTTTTAGAATGAGTATAGTTGAATACAATGAATTGGAATTCTCTGTATTTGAAGCACAGAGGTTACTGATGCATTTTCTATTATGTGGACTTTCATGCATGACATCAAGTGGTGGACTTAGCTAAAAAACACCCCCAACATCTTAATGTAAAATTCATTTACAGAACCACAGAACAGTTAATGTTGGAAGGCACCTCTGGAGATCCTCTGCAGAGGTCAGCTGGAACAGGTTGCCCAGGACCGTGTCTGGTCAGATTTTGAGTATTTCCAGGTTGAAAACTCCACAAACTCTTGGGGCATCCCAACCCAGTGTTCAGCCATCCTTACAGTAAAAATATGTTTTGTTATTTTAAGGTGGATTTTCTTGTATTGAGGTTTGTGCTTATTGCCTCTTGTCCTGTCACTGGGCAACACTGAGAAGAGTCTGGCTTTGCATTCTTTATATGCTCTCATCAGAAACTTACTGATAAGATCCACCCTAAGCCTTCTCTGACCTAGACAGTCCAGGCAGTCTTGGCCTCTACTCTTATGAAAGATACTTCAGTCCCTCTTTTTTTTTTTGAAGTTTTCATACTGAAAAGATAATATAAAGAAACATTTATCTTGTCGCATAAAAAAATTACTATTTTATTTATGTATTACACATCTATAGCTTACCCTTACTTTATGTTTTCACCTTAACTACAAGAAAAAAGAAATAACAATAGAACCAATTAAAATAGAATCAAATGCTGTTGCAAGCACTGATACCTGGGGAACTGCTGCTCTTGTGTTGCCTGAATTATTGACAAAGCAACTTCACTCATTCAACTTCAAAATACTGTACGCATAATTTAAGTTTGATAGGATAGTACCAAATGCTGTAGTAAAAAATAATTTTATACTGCTGTCTTTACAATCCTGAAATATTGATCATGATTTGTATAGGAACTGTGTTGTGGAATATGGAACTTTTTTGTAATATATAATTCATTCAAAGCTT
Source organism: Megaceryle maxima (assembly GCA_024605025.1). Taxonomy (NCBI): domain Eukaryota; kingdom Metazoa; phylum Chordata; class Aves; order Coraciiformes; family Cerylidae; genus Megaceryle; species Megaceryle maxima. Next base: position 7,131 of record JANHGN010006108.1, read on the forward strand.
AGATTTAGTTCAGTACAGTAAAAATTTAAACGGGCACCTTTATAAGGAAAAAACTCAAATATTGTCATTGGAAGAACATGAAACTTTTTTCCTCAGGTATGTAAAATACATGAGCTCTGCTTCATGTAGCTCAGTGTCAAGTATAAAAATGATTTCCATCATAGGGAAGTGGCCTTGGGGAGAATTGAATAATCATACTATATGCATATACTTCCTATTTATGAAATCTCCATAGTATGTAGCATTTAGAAGATTATCTTGTCTGATGTTTGGAGATGTCTGTCTTTCCTTGTAATAGTAACTATCTTAAATTTATTTTAATTTAAAATAAGGTTACATTATATAGTGTGCCAAGAGATGCATACTTTCTAACTGTGGATTGTATGTACATGGATTATTTTTCTTTTTATATTTCATTTGAGATCTATAGTTTGGAGTCTAAGTTTAGAACTGTCTATGTCTTCTACTTTACAGTGAACCACTGTGAATACACTAGAAAATATAAACAAAGGATAACAAAAGAATTTGACTTTTATACTATAACTAATTGTAATTATTATTATTTAATAATATTATTTAAATTATTATTTGCAATGTTGTGGTTTACCAGTATTTATAACTGAGTAGGACCAGCACTTTTTTAATCTCTTCTTTCCCTTCTTTTGTATCATTATTTTTCTCTTACTAGCATTTTTTTTTTCTCCTGACAGACAACACTCAATCCCATCTATGAGGGCTTGACTTCTATTTCATTGTTTCATCCTTTAGGCACTTTTAAATATTATTCTTCCTAAATTTTGCTCCATGCTTGACTTCAGCACACAAATATCCATGCAGCTGAAATTAGGACTCATTGATGAGCAGTGTCTCTAATTCATTACCTCCACCATCTACAAGTGTAAAAATGATGCAGCCAGCTTGTGTTTGTATTTTCATAAAGCTTGTAATTACAGAATTGAACTAGTAGGAACTCAGTTCACATAATTTGAATTTCTTATTTCTTTCTTCCTGTTGTATTTAGTTTATTTCTAATAGATAGTATTAATTGCATTTAATTTTTATAGGTGTTTCATTTTTCACCCATTATGTACTTTATAGGACTTTGAGTCTTCAGAAGAGATGGGAGAACTGTAAAAGCTTCAGCCCTTTCTCTGTGCTCGATCCCTTTCATTGGAACCAATTAGTTACACCACTTCTGTGAACTCTTCACAGTCTGAGAAGAAGAAACCAGGAGTCTTTAGGAACATATTTCTAATATGCATGGTGGTCAGGACAGTGACCTCATCTCTTATCAAATACACTTGAGTTGTTGCAGCATGTAGACGGTGTTGGAGAAAAGCAGTAAGAATCCTGAATTTAGCATAATTGTTCTTAATGCCAAGGCTGAGGGTGTTTTCGCAGCACTCATCCGTGTCCAAAAAAACAGGTACAAGTACTTCCATTTTCTAGTTGTTTGTGCCAGAAATGTCAACTTTGGATGATCCTCCAGGTTATATGAATGCTAACTTGTCTCATTAATTGCAAAGTTCACAATCTAAAGAGTATCAGCACAAGCAAAATGCCATATCAAGGAGAGCTCATATGTTCCATATGTTACTCCTTAGTGCATCAGGTTAGGGTTCTGTCTCCCCTTTCCAGGAAGATACCGTTCTGTACTGTTCTGTGGTACAAACTTTGCTGTCAGTTTGGATACATGAGGAAGCACACTGCAGAGTAAGATTGCCTTGTGGTTCTGTGCATGACCAAACTGACAGCAATGTTTGAAGCATAAAATATTGCTGGATGTGCAAGAGATTTACATACCTTCCCCACCCCACCCCACCCCCCCCCCCTTGAAACAAGGAGAAATCATAATGTGATTCCCTTTGAATTCATCAATTTATGTTTAGAATAGGGGAATTCTACTTTTGTTGCATGTCTTTGTACTTGAAATCACTGGCCTTGGTTAAACCGTCCACTTAGGTGTCTCTTCCCAGCCCCATTACTGTACAGAACCATTCCCATTTTTTTTCAGCTTTGGGTGACAGTGGCCAAGAAATCAGTTCCATTTTGTTGCATAGGAAAACAATAGTAAACCAGCTACTTTCAAGCTTGAAAGAAAACAGAGATCCATTCAAATGATATAATACAATACTATTTTATGTTTATATCAACAGGAGTGGTTTGTATCTCTTGTTTTGTAAGATCCTTTTTCCACAGTGTGATTTCTCTGTGGGAAATCTTTTCCTTAAAATTGGTTATGACCATTTCCACTGTACAATCCTGCAGTTTGGACTCTGTGACTCCAAGTGTTCTCAGTGATAGTTTCCCATTCTCAGGTGGACTGGAATGCCTTTTTATCCTCACTATGATGATTAGGTGTGTGAAAGGTAGCTCCCTTAAACACATATTAATTTTTCTTTTGCATCTTCTCTACTCTATTGCATAGAGTTGACTAGAGTTGCTATACAGAAATCTTATAAGAGTTTGTAGAAATTACATTCCTCATAATTTATAAAAATGAGGAAGCTTCCAAAAGCTCTTCAGATTTCTTTCATGTTGTGCTGGACTACCTGGTGTCATTTAATGACTTTTCCTGTCAGAATCCACAGACAGTATAAACTTCATTTTTGTTTACTTCTGGCATTGTAAAGCACTTTAAGACTATTTAGAACATAATTTTGCCTGTAAGATTTAAATTTTCCAGATGGCAGCACATCCCATTTAGTAGCTCTAGAAGGATGCTCTTTTATTCCCGATTTTGTTTATTCCAAATTTTATTCCTGTGTCTCTTTCCTTCCCTGGAGATGCCACTAAGCCTTGCAGCAAAGACTCCCTGGTATTCATGGTAGACTCATCTCTATAAAAATATCTTGTTCAAAGTATAAGCCAAATATTTCTTTACCAAATCAAAAGATACAGGATCTTGCACATGACACTTCCACAATGTGACACATAAACAGGAAGATAGGAAATTCTTTCTCCTGTATTGGAGATGGTTAAACTTTCATATCAGTATATCCAGTGTAATATTTGAACTCCTAGAAGCTCTGAATACACCATCAGACTATTTGACCTATATTAGGCTTGTGAACTGTGAGTGGGCAATTTAAGAAAAAATTCTATAAGTTAATCTTATGACCTAAGCCTTCCAGAAACTGATCTGTCTCAGAAATCAGTAGAAAGTGTTCCCTACCCTGCTTCAACTGCAGTCAGGCCTTGGAATCTCTATTATTTATTCCTTCTCTGATTAAATTCCCAGATCTATGTTTCCCTTTAATTTCCATTTTTTTTCAGGGTTTCTCAGAGAAACTATGACAGGCTGGCACTATGAAATTCCAGGATGTCCTTCATCATGGATGTGGATATCCAACTCTCACTTTCATCTTTGACCTGTTCTCATAAGGCACAGATTTACTATTCTGTCTGGAGAGACCATCTAAGTAATTACAGGAAATACTATAGCTGATAAGTGGGTCAAATTTTTAATGTTTAACTAGGTCTGTCTCACCTGAAAAGGCTTTTTTCTTCTTGGTTTGTGATGACTGGGAAATGAGAAATCTGTCACTTTGGTAAGGGCTTTGGCAGTCCTTAATTTCAGCTTTTTTTTTATACTGGTGGGAATAATTCTTTTTCTTCACTGAATCACTTCTGGGTTCCTCCCATACTATTCGGATGAGAGTTTCTTCCAAGAACTCTTGTTCCTTTATAGAACTTAAATTTGAATATTTTTGATGTGAGAATTTTTCAGGTCTATGTCTACCTTCTGTTTTCTGAACTATTTTCTAAAGATGGCTTTTTTTTTTTGTTTTTTTTTAAGTATTCTTTCCACTATGTGGTTGAGAAGATTCATGCGGCTGTAGCCATTAACAATAGTTTCCTGGAATAACATCACTCTTAAGTACATTGTGGATTCCTTTCTTAGCTTGCTCCCAGAGACTCCTGAATCGCCTTGTAGGTAAAGTGCAATTATGGATGCACTGCTAGGAATTTCCATCAATATGAGTGTGCATGTGAAGGAGAAAAGAAGGAAAGAAGTTAACTTAGCAACAATGGTATATTGTATGGGACAGTCACATATACAACTTTCCTACCCCTTATCCTCTATCCTGGAGTCAGTCAAAGGGTTAGAAAAGGATATGGGGTCAGATTACCACTCCTCACTTCCATGCCCTCTGCTGTTGCAAACAACTGAACTGTAGATCAACAGTAGATGAACTGTATCATCAGATCTATCTGAACCCAAACTTAGACAGTATTGTTCTTGTACCCGCTAAGCTGATAAATGCTGTCTGTTGTTGGGAGGCAGGCATCTGCCAAGCCTATGACAGGAACGTGTCTGTGTTAGTTTCTGCCACGTCTAACTTTTATCATGCCAGGGAACTTTTCTAGGTACTGGAATGTGCCATGTGGCATTCTCCCAAGGAATGAGCTACGAGGCACAGCTGAAGAATTAGCATGAGCCTAGGGCCTGTTAGACAATCTGGATGCAACTACCCTGTTTGGGAGGTTTGAGTCGTGTAAGTGTGGAGCATTCTATGCCAGTAGGACCTCAATGCCAGAAAACAGTTCCAAACATGTTTAATTTACTATTGCTGATGCAGCCTGACTTCCTAGATGGTTCAAACTAGAAATAACAAGGGAAATGACCTGGTATTCAGAGTCTGAATGCAAAGTCAGAATGCAAAGTCCTAACCTGCATACAACCTGTGACATAACTTCTGGGAGGCAAGCAGAGCCAGATTGTTTCAATGATCCAGATTGTACTTCAATCTCTTCAATATAAGTGCTCTATAACCCAGATTGCCCACTGCTGTTTTGCAAATAAAAATGTGCAATGAGGTCTAAAACAATTGTACCTCTGTTACACGGAAGACAACTACACAAAACTCCACTAACTAAACATGATTGTCTGGAAAATTTCTTATGGATCTTAGATTGTTCAGAGTGACCATGGGATATATGAAAGCCTATCAGAAAAGGAGTTTCTGCTTGGAAACTTAGAGACCATACAGTATCAGTTTACCTTTAGGTGAGGATTTTCATAACCATGGTGGCTATAAAACTGAAGTTGTAAAATTCATCTTGCCATTTAAAAAAAGCCTCCAAAGCCATTCTGAAATTATTTCATGCCCTGGATTTGTTACTAAATTTTTGCCTTTTACATGGACAAACTATTTAATGAATTAGGTTAAAATTTGTATTTCATTATAGTGACAATCTCCATTGGCTTTGGAACTGTTGAAGTTTCCTGGTTTACAAAAAGGTCAGGTATTTTGTTTCTGTTTTTGTTTTCTGTATATTTGGTGTAGTTTTAAAATATCTGCAACCATAAACTGCATTCTGTTACACTGCTTCTGGCCCCAAGGATAAATTAATCTTTCAGCTTCAATTACTCTTTTATTGAAAATGTTCACAGGTTGTCTGTTCATTCAGACTACTCTGAACTGGCATGATCAAAGTTTGTATGGAGTTAGTTTGATCATGGCTGGCAATTCTTTATGCTAGTAACGTACCCGCAATTAATTCAGTGTCTCCGTTGCCAATATTGAGGGAGTACTGCTGTGGTATGAACCATAACTGCATTATCAATGCAGGTATTTCGTATAAATCTCGGATGAGCTGTCATGCCTTTTAGAATGCAGAGTTCCCTCAGATCACTTTGCAGTCTTTTCATTTGGCTTCTCCAATATCCTGGAGAGATGGATATTCTAGTGACTAGGTGGTTTTTTTAACATTTACCTTTTACTACATCCCACATACACACTAGGAAAGAAATGTTCCTGGAATTGCACTAACTTAAGCTATGTCAGACACAACTATATGAGGTTTTTCCCTGGATAGTGGGACCAAGGGAGACAAGCCATGAAAAACTGGTCAGGCAGTGGGACGAAGGGAGACAAGCCATGAAGCAGCAACTGGTCAGGCCTTATATGAACAAGGGCAATTAAAGGAATGAATAACTTTTTCTATAGTTCTTGCTGGGTATCCAGCTACTTGGGAAAGCTGACCTAAACAGAGTCTTGGTTAAGTTTAATACGTTCCTAGACAAAGCCTCAGCTACTTTTTAAACTGAAATCCACTAAAAGGATTTTTAATTTCTTTTCTCTCATGTGACTCCAAGTATGACAAGTGTTTTTTGTTGGGGTGGGGGGGTGGGGTAGGCTTCAGCACTTGGAGGAAAATGTCTTATTACTACTAAAAATCAGATTTTGCACCCTCTGGTGCACAGTGATTATTTCTTAACAGAATAATTATACCATCAGGATTGAACTAACAATCAAATCTACATGTTGAGAGTACCTTGAAAATGAGAAGTAGGAAGAGATCTTTCTGTCCAAGATTAAAGATATTCAAAATTTAAAGTGAATTCAGTATAAGGTAAATTCGACAGAGGCCTGTTTTAATGGGTTATTTTAGGTCTGGATTCTAACAGTTACTATTGAGTAACTTCAAGAGAACCTAGCCCTTATGTATGTCACAGGCCTTCCGTCTCCATCATTGTCTCAAAAACTGTACCTTTCTAGAGATGTTACAACCAACGATCCCTTCCTCTCTGCAAATTATCCAAGTTTAATGATCTTTAACGTCAAACAAAATAAATATGATTTATACATATAGTAAGGGAAAACAAGATGGAATCTGCCATCTCACAAGTGCAGTTCATAACCTTTTTTGGTGTATCACCCTTTTTATGCTGTAGGCCAGTCTATCTTTACATGTTATGTTTAGTACCCAAAATATTTAGTCAGGGATTGTTCTTTTATTTCTGTATTATATAAAGAACTAGGAACACTAATTTATTTAAAGACAGGTAAACAAGTTGTAGTAATCGGCTCATGAGCACTGCATGTACCATAGTGCTAATAGTAGATTATAGAGAGAGAGTTGGGATGAATCATTTTGCATGAAGTCTTGTTGTGGAACTGAGATCTCTTCTCCAATGTTTCTCAAAATCTGTTGTATTGGGAAGAATGTTTGCACCCAAAATTTGGTTCTCCAGGTATCTCTTACCAAAAAATGCAGTTCAGAAAGAACACTAAATTATTCCTATAATGGCTGAGTCTTACATTTTACATAAAGGTATCTGCCAAAATTTTGTGGAGTATCCTATCAGTTCTATCTTAAGGAGCAGAAAGATGACAAGTTAACATTCTCAAAATATTTTTCTACAAATGTAGCATTTTTATTTTAAAATTGATGAAAAGTTCATGATCCATGGAGCTGCAACTGAACAGGGCACTTGCAGTACTTACAGAGCAGATGGCTACTTCATTTTCTAGAAAACAAAGAATGTTTCCTTTCTCTGTTAGTATTTAATTGTTTTTGTAGAATTAAAAAACACAGTGTTCACTTTAGATACATCTAGGCATAAGTGGGGTTTTGTGTTCTTTTTAAGCTGTCTGAAACTCTGCATTAGCCAGGTCTTCCTTTACAGTAGAAGTTTGTGTATCATTTAAACCTCTTAGTCTTGGATTTAATTTCTACATTTGATAAGGCTTTTAAGTAGAATAGAAACAATATCTCCTAATGGATTTGAATTGGGAATTCTGACATAAATAGACTGCAGATTTAGTGAATATTTTACAGGAATTGCATTTTGCCTTCTAAGCAATGTGTCACAAATGATTTTGTTCAATAAAAGGCATCGTGTTGGTTGAATTTATATTTTCTGAGTGATTCAAGTGATTACATCTTACCAAATGTTTTATTGATGATGTGATAGATACAACCTTTGTAATTATTTCAGTAATTGTATTAATGAAATTTAAGTGGAGATGTTACATACCCAAAAGCTTTGCAAGACCTTTGCAATATGTAAAGCTGTGAAACTTTGGTCTCTCTATTTAAAGTATGTTATTTGTCTTTGTGGAAGTAATTTTGTGCAGATAGAGTAACTCCAGTCATGGTCATAGTAACGCTTTTGATGTTCCTCAGATAATTCTGATCTCTGTTGGCAAAGCACAGCAAATGAAATGAACACTTCTGTTTCAGTATTATTTATTCAGGCACGATATGTTGCTGAGAGGAGAAATTAAGGCAATAATTTTATGGGTTCATTGTTGGAAAGCTTTTTTTTTTGTCCTACCATTTGTGTTACCCTGAGCATAGGATAGATGATTTATGCTCCAACTGTCCTTAGTTAATATTTCCTGGTTTAGTCATTTTTGTACCAGAGAACACAGTTTCATCCAATATCTTTCCTATCCAGATTTTATATACTATGCCAACAGAACTTAAACATGTCGAATTATAATAGTTCTATGTGTTAAAGATTGGATGGTGCACAGATTCCATTTCAGGTTATGCATTATGTCTGATTTAGCCACCATTTTGTAATACAATGTTTAAGGCTCTGAGAAAATGTATCAGTGGATTGGTTTTGCTCAACTGTACTTATTGCAATAGCTAATTTGACACTAATCAGTTGTCAAGGGTTAGAGCTGGGTTGGCTACTAGGTGACTGACAGATGCTCTCTATTAACCCCTCTCCCTTCCCAAAGGGGAAGAGAAATGGAATAAGGGAGAGAGACTTAAGGATTGGAAAACTAAACCAAAACCAAATATTGAAACCAACCCTCCTGATGGCAATTACATCACCATCACTATTGATGCTGTGGAGCAGGTACTGGGGAAGTTCCAGGGTGGTCTCAGCAGCAGATGGGAGTTGGATCCTGTAACTAGATTCAGGAACACATGGATCAGGATCAAAGGCAGAACAAGACAGAGTCTTCCCTGGATGCTGGTAATTGAAGAAGAGCTTGACCTTTGTGATCCCTTAGTTTTATACTGAATATGACATATATGGGATGGAATACCTCATTGATCAGTTTTGGGTCACCTGTCTTGTCTGCTCCTCCCTGCAGGTGTGGCCTTATACTTTCTGCACCCCTAATGTGGCACACAATATTTAGCAGTGACCTTGGTGTGCATAGGAGCAAGTATAAGCAAGAGCCTTTCCGCACACCAGTCTTTGATAGTAACTCTAAACATCGAGCATTGTCATTGCTAGATGCAAGCACTGTCTGTAAAAACATCTAGAAGGTGCAGTTAGTTAGAGGAGACAGAGCTGAAAAGTAAAATCACTGAAGTGAAGTAGTCCTGTTATAACTTAAACCAGGACATCAACATTCTGATTTAACATGTTAATTCAATTAAGAGAAGTAAAGAAAGAAACACCAAATTAATGTAATATGAACAGGTGCTTTTTTTTTTTCTGTCTTATATTTGTCATGTCTACCTTTATCTTTCAAATGGCTTTCCTAGGCTGTGTTGTTGTTAACAAAGCTAATATAATGCTGATGGAAAGAATAAGTGTTAGCTTTGATGGAGCCAGGTAACACGCAGATGCTCTATGCTAGCATTCAAGCAAAGACATTAAGTGCACCTCTGATTCAGAACTATGGTACTGAAGAGAACAGACTCAAATTGTTTAATATTTCATGTTATGGATAAGAAGGGATTTTAGTACTATTTTAAATTCATTTTGCTCAAGGTTACTTTCAGTTACCTTTTATCTTGCAAAAATGTGCTGTTGCAGGCTTCTGATAGTCTCTGCTTTGCTCATTGTCTGCTTAGGGCTAAGGAGTCCGAATAAGTAAGAGTATTCTACAGAAAGCATGAACATTGTTCATATGTTCTATGTATGTTATAGGTCATTGGTAGACTTCAAGAGCTTTAATATCTCAGGATTCATATTCTGGAGCTGCACTCTTTGTTGTGAGCTTGGGTTAAGTTTATGGTAAAGGGGTTGGACATTGCTGCTGCTATGAAATGAAGATGTGGAGGCTTTGGACTGAGAATATGGGAAATCATATAGTGGATGGTTGATTTAATACCATGTGGATATAAGATGTGAGACTCTTAGGTCTGTTACTCTCTCATATGTCAAGATAGCTAGTGAGTGATTTCATTGATGCAGGGATTAAGACTCTACTCTAGGTTGTTTTCTGAATCTTTCTTTCAAATTTCAGCATAAATTGAGAATGTGATGTGGGACAGCCTTCAGAATCAAGAGGAAGTGGAATCACATTTTTTTCTATTGGTGTCTGTTTTGCTGGTGTCTCATAGAATTACTCTACTTTTGAGGAAACCCAGATTTTGAAGGACAAGGTATTAAAGTCAGCTGAATTACAGACTTGATAAATACCAAGTTCTATTCTGTATGTCCTAGAACTATAACAAAGAGTCTCATCTCACGGTGGTTTCTAGAATGAACAATCTTTAATTCTGTAATGAGGTCATAGTTCTAACAGCATCCCGATTTCAAAAATTTGAGATATACATTTTTACCCTTCCCAGTGCTACTTACAATGCCAGAGCTTCAGGAATTTTTATTCCAGTTAAATGAGTGTCGGTAAGTGTTCCAGGACGCATAATTAATCATTTTGAGTTTTTGAAATCTCCTTTTATAATAAATATTGACTTTGCCTGTCTGTGATAAGAATATATTTAAAAATGCAAACACCATGAATTTATGATAGATGGGAACACTATGTTGAAAAATGTGTTCTGGAAAAAACCCTCTATAACTTCTCTTACTAAAGATTCAAGGTCAGTTGAATTAGGAAAAGGAATGGCTAAAGGAATATCTCTCCTAAAAAACTATGTCATTGTATCTGTATTTTTGAGAGATAAGACTTTGCTTCAATTTGTTTCTGATATGAGAAATATTAAAGTTGTGGGTTTTTTTTTTTATTTTAATGTAACCTAATTTTTACAAAAGAAGTTGGCATGCTCTGAGACTGTGTTCTGTTCTTCCAAAGCAAATATTAATGGTAGATATTATGGTTCATTCATGTAAGTGTATCTTACAATAATGAAATATGGAAGGGCTTTCAAAACACTTCAGAAGATCCATTGCTGTTGCTGTGCTTACAGAAAACCAGTTATTGTTTATATAATTTGACTAAATAGCAGTTGTCTGGGAAGAGTTGAAGGAACCCAGCATTCATTTATAAAGAGAGCTGAATATATATGTATGTGCATATCTATATATGTATTATATATACACTGAAAAAAGATGTAGTCAATTATGTCTGATTGATTTCCTCTATTATATGACCTAATATCTACCTGATTTATCTTGATCAATCTAGAGATCTTATACAAAGCATATAGGTCTGATTCATAACAAATATGTAGAACCCATCTACCTTATATGTGTAGGGAGCCCAAACTCATGATACAAAGTGTGTGCAGTTGACTGCCATAGGAATAGTTAATTTGATGCTTTGTTCTTCAGCATTAGCCACATGGCATCCCTGTAGATTGCTCAGATCACATAAGATCATACATGGAGATATCACTGACAACAGTTTTAAAACATGGTTGACATTGCTTAAGCATTAATAATTTTACTTATTAAAGATACTGCCTGCTGATCTGTTTTTCGACTGGGTATTTTCATAATTTAATTCGTAGCTGTTCTCACAGTGTTCTTGTGCAGAATGAGAGTTAACATTTTTTTCCTGCTGGGATGACTGGATTCTCAAGGACAGAACTCTGGAGTGGATCCAAGGATCTGTCTGACTCATCATTGACAAGCTAGAGTTACTAAGGTTCACTATGAACTAAGCAAAACCCCAGCTTGTCCCTGTAGACAACTGGAATACAGAGGAACCCTGCTGTCATAACCAATGAAAGCTTTCTTTCTTTTAGTTGCTCTAGACAAATTAGTCTTGACTGTAAGGATAAGGCAAAGCTAACCAGTATTCATTAGGAACATACTGCTCCCTGAATACACCCACAGTATTATGCAGTATACCAAGCCATTGTACTTCTAGATGTGTAGTCCTTAAAGAATGATGAAACCAAGGTGATTAGATAAAGGTCACACAGAAAGAGACCTTATATATGACAGATTCTTTAAAGAAAGCATGACTAATTTATTGTCTATTTCTTTGTGTGACATCATCAAGAAGTCAAGTCTTTCCTCTTTATGTTTTTGCATATTACCTGATTTTTTTATAACTTTTAAACTGATATAACTATTAACTCTATCAGAGTAAAATGATATACCTTCAAATGAAATTGATTACAGCTTTGATAAATGGAGTTCTAGTTCAGTTAAACTAGTTCATGTGACTTTTGTTCAGATGTAGTTTCTGTAGGTTTTACCATACTTAACTGGCTCATCAACATGCTTTTCTATTTAGACTGTTTCTTAAACTGAAAGTGTCTAAATTTGCATGTACTTGCAAACACACAGACTGTCTAATCTGCAGACTCCTAGAACACACATCCCAGTGGCCTGTCTGCCGTACAAGACTACTTATTTATCTATTTTTAATATAGCTGTTCCAAGTTGGCTAAAAAACCCACAAGTACTTTTTGTGACTTCTGCAGAAGCTTACTGTTTATCTTTTGGTCTTTAAAATTTAACCTTTTCCCTGGTCTAAGGTGACAGCCAGCTCTTTGCATGGCCTCAAACTCAGAGACATGCAGACACACAACTGGCTCCTAGGCTACTTCACCTACTTTCTTAATAATCCAACTTGATCTTCACTAACAATCATCCATTGTCTTGCACACCCATGCTCCCTACAGTTGCAGGCTCCATAGACACACAGGCCTTGTAACCCATAGGCTCTCTCCAGTTTCTGGTACTCAGACCTTTCGTTGCTCCAGTTTCTGACAACACAAACACATAGGCTTACTAACTCATTGTCTGACCCAGTTGCTGGCGGTTTGACCCTCATATACATGCATGCACACAGAATAAGTCCCTCACCCAGGAAAACCGAAATGTCTCTTTGTGCTCCTTTGTGAATGTACATGGGGGCTGTTTATCACATAACCTAACACTCACTTGCATTAAATTTTGTATAGTTTCTATTTATCTCATTACTGTTCTAGCCTGTTCTTTGGGTACTTTACAATTGTGATGTCCTCATATACAGGTTCTGTAGTTTCTTAAGTTCCTTTAGAATTGCTTATTACATCCTAACTTTATCAAAATATGCTTTTATAAGAACTTTTCTATTTTTTCAATTGCAATTTTTGTTTTATTCTAAGGTAATTCAAAGGATAAGGCCACACTGACTCTGTGAGGGATCACATTGGCTCTGTGGGTCATGGTGACTCCATGATATTCATCATGACTAAGTGTATTCTGGTTATCCAGGACTTGGTTGTCTCTATGTCTGCGATTCTGCCTCTACACAGCCTCTACACACTGAACTTCTGTCATTTATAATCAGCCTTTTTGTAGTTCTTTCCACTGGTGGAAGTATGGATGGCAGATTGGATTAATGACTGTACTAGCCTTATCTTCTCCAACCAAAAATATAGTTAGTAACAGCAATAATGGTAAGGGGCAAGTATACTAGGTTGTCTATTTGGCATTGAGGTTATTTGTATGTGTTTAAATACTGCCATTTTACTTCAAATTTTAGTTTGGGCAGATGTAGTCTGTTAAATCTGTCAGTGTTCATGTAGTAGTAATATTTCACATAAGTTGAAAAACAGTAATTACAGGTATGATACTGAGTTTTGAGTCTTACATTTTTGGATATGATGCCTTTGCTCTACATGCTTATTAAATTGCTGTTTTCACTTCCATGCTTGTGTTACCATTTTGAGTGGTTATCCTGCTGTTTGTATATTTGGAAAAAGATCTTTTTCTAACCAACTGTTGTAGCTTTTCATGGAGGAAAGAAACAATGATCCACAGAAGATAAATATAACAATGGTGCTAAATTCATAATGTTGTGAGTTTACAAATTTTTTTCTCTTTTTGTACTGCTTGATATCCATCTCTATGGATATTACTATTACTGCATGTATCATTCCTTAGACAGCTTTTCAAAAGCAAAACTGAATTCTGAATTCAGTCACAACAGATATAGCAGGAGTGCTCTGTGCAGATGAGCATAATTAGGTAGCTATTGATGGTCATGCCTTAGACTACATGGGAGTGAATGACTCTTTTTCTACTTTTTCTTCACATTTCTGTTCCCAGCTAACATTCCAAAGGGGTTATATGTATGCTGGAGGCTTCTACAACAGCTGGGAGGAGGAAACCCTTCTCTGCCTTTCAGAAAGGCATAGAATCACACAAAGACACCCTGGAAGCATCCCAGAAGTATTTTTTGTGGATGTCTACTGTATCTCCATAATGAGAAATCAAATGGTTCTGTATGCTCCTTTCTTAGCTCATTCCAACTTGTTCTTCAAGTTTCTGAGTTGAAGTGAATGATTCCTTGATAGGAAGGGAATGGAGCTGTTTGAGCAGAATCTTTGTGTCTTACGCATATGCTGCACAGGAGAATTCCCTTCACCTCTGGAAATCTTCATTGTGCAAGAAAGGTGGAGGCTGCTGAAATAGTCAAACTCATAATATTTACCATATTCAGTATTTCATGTTACATAGAAATTGCTTACCAATTGAACAGAATCAGTATGGAAATAATATCATAGTTCAGTGAAGTTCCCCAGTTTTCCAGGCTTACACTATTTATGGCCAAGACTACAAACAGATCAAGGTAAAGAAAGTGGAATAGACTGCTTCATAGTCTGAACTGGAATAACATACTTAATCCCATGTAGTAGCTGACTATAAATGTTGTTGTATTATTTATATTGAGAAAACTGAACAACTGGAATCAACATGAGATAAGCAGATTCCACACATTCAAAAATGAAATGTTTTTGAATCATATTTCACACTGATGCAACAAAAGGGCATAAACAATTGGAATTATGTATAAAATAAGCTTTAAAAATTTCGGACAGCAAATGCAAATATTTTCCCAGTATCTTTCAATTCCATAGAAACAAAGGTTAATCAGAAGATCTTTTAGAGTTATCACCTCAAGTGCATAAAGGCACAAACTGAAAATGAAACAGGAAAGAAATAAATTAAAAAGTGAGCGTGGTACTGAGTGATGAGTAAAACTTGATCCATCTTTACCAAAAAGTGCCTATCATTTTGTGGAACAAATTTAAAATTAAATTAGTTTTTTAGAAGTTTATTTTAAAGTCTGCGGATATACATATTTCAGAAACATAAATGGTCTTATCCACAACTGCTTCAACTTTCTTAATATATCCTTAACATACAGATACTCAGGACTGCCAGCTCATTGGGCATTTGGTTTGGCCAATGATATGTCAAATACATACTTTATCTGGGTAGGGATTGCATACAGAATCAAATGAGTATTTTAGGATGGAAGATCCATTAGATATTGTTCCTGTCAGGCTGCTTTGGAAATTATATCATTTTACAGTATCTTGTAGCTTTTCTTTAGAAGATTCTTCTATCTCCAGTTGGGATTAACAAGCCTTTTAACAATGCACAAATAAAAAGAAGGTAGAGATATCAGAAAACATTGTTTTCCTGGTCTTGTAAAACTCTGGGCTTTAAATTTTTCTGAGTTAAACTGCATTTAAATGACAATTGCTCTGATCATTTTTCCAAATGCCATTTGGACAAATTTTGTCAGTGTGCCAGAATGACAACTGAACATGAATGGTTTGTCTGAAGATCTCTCTTTGTCTGAAGCTCACCTTTAGAAGGATTAGCAAAGTCCTCCACCAATAATACCTACAGTAAAAAAAAACCCTCACCTGAACAGACATGATAGAGTATCTCCTTCTCCCATATTCACATGTTGCCTGTACATATCTTCTCAGATACCTTGTCTGCTAGGTGAAGAATACCAGATTGAGAAGAACTATGTTTCCTCCCATCAATACCTCAGAACAAGAAGATTGACCCAGGAGGAATGTTTGTGCTAGTTATATAATTTGAATGGTATGGTAACATTGAGGACAGTGGTAAAATTAATAATATTTGATGACATTTTTAGCATTTGTCAATGCAACTTTAATGCAACTCTTTGAATATGGTCATATTTCCTTCATGCCCACCTCTGTGTTCCCATGTTTCTAACAGTTAATTCTTTTTCACAGTATATGTACTGACCTGGAGTATATCAAGGGAGGAAACAAGAAAGATGAGTGTTGAGGAAAGACACTGTTATTGCAATTACTACAGAACTGAAAGTATAGATATATATAGGAAATTTAATTCTCATCTGCAGCATTTCTCATGATTTCTAAAGAACAGAATATACACATTGCTCATCAAGAGGAACTAAAGAACATCTGGTTTTTTTTTCAATCAGTACTTGACAGAAAGAATGGAAATATCTCTCTACATAAGAGAGAGAAACCTCACTTTGGCTATTATGAGATGCAGGAGACACAGGTTCCAGTTTTGACTCCTGTGAGGATTTAATTACTTGCTACTAAGAAGCCGTATAGTTAAATATCATATAAGTGCATATAGGCTATAATAAGAAATTTAGAATCCAAATAACACATTGAGTGCTGTAGTCAGGACTACTAAGGAAATTTTTAAATGGGATTTTCATAGAATCATAGAATCTTTAGGGTTGGAAAGGACCTCTAGGATCATCGAGTCCAACCTTCATCCTAACATTTTTCTGTCCATTAGACCATGTCCTCAAGTGCTATGTCCACTTGTTTTTTAAACACCTCCAGGGATGATGACTCCACTACCTACCTGGGCAGCCTGTTCCAGTGCCTAACCACTTTAGTGGTTTTTTTTTTTTAAAGTGAAGAATTTCTTCCTAATATCTAATCTAAACCTCCCCTGACGCAACTTGAGGCCATTTCCTCTCATTTTATCATTAGTAATTTGGGAGAAAAGACCAACATCAGCCTCACTACAACCTCCTTCTGGGTGGTTGTAGAGAGCAATAAGGTCTCCTCTCAATCTCCTCTTCTCTAAACAACCCCAGTTCCCTCAGCCTCTCCTCATAAGGCATACTTTCCAGACCCCTCACTAGCTTCATTGCCCTTCTCTGGACCTGCTCCAGCACCTAAATGTCCTTCTTGCCCTGTTCAGCCAGGCTGGTCATTTTCCCTGACAGTTTGTCTTACAACACATGGGGACAGCCTGCTCCTGTGCCTTTAAGAGCTCCTTCTTGAAAAATGTCCAGACTTCCTGGACCCCTTTGCCCTCTAGGACTGTACCCTAAGGGACTTTCTCAACAGGTCGTAAATAGGTTGAAGTCTGCTCTTCAGAACTCCATGGTAATAGTTTTGTTGACCCCCCTCCTTACTTGGCCAAGAATTGAGAATTCTATACCATTTCATGGTTGCTAAGCCCAAGACAGCCTCCAACAACCACATCATCCAGCAGACCTTCTCTGTTTGTAAACAACAAGTCCAGCAAGGAACCTCCACTGGTGGGCTCACTTACTAGCTGAGTCAGGAAGTTATCTTCCACACACTCCAGGAATCTCCTAGATTGTTTCCTGTCTGCTGTGTTATATTTCCAGCAGATGTCTGGTAAGTTGAGGTCGCCCACAAGAACAAGGGCTTGCGATTTTGAGACTTCTGCCAGTTGTCTGTAGAACAATTCATCAACCTCTTCATCCTGGTTGGGTGGTCTGTAACAAACTCCCAACAGGATATCCACCTCATTGGCCTTCCTCAACTTAACCCATAAACATTCAACTGGTCCGTCACACTCATTGACCTCCATGCAATCAAAACACTCCCTAATTTAGAGAGCCACCCCACTGCCTTTTCTATCTTGCCTATTCTGTTTGTAGAGCTTATAGCTCATTTTGCTAATATTTGGAATGTTTTTCAAATTTTCATGTTTTTCATATTCTGCTTTTCTGAGCAATACCAGTTAAAACAGTATATCATAATGGGATTGATTTTAATTGACTGAATTGAAAATAGCAACATAAAAGTGCACAAACTAGCTGTTGCATTGTTTATTTGCAACCACAATCCATTGTTTAGTAAACACAAGGCATGTGCGCCACTGTAATACATTACCAGTCTCATAGCACTTCAGTTTAAAATGCAGAAAATGGGTCATGTTTTCATAAAAGCCTCTGTGAGGAACAGAAATGTTGCCCTGAGAAATTAAGAATAGTATCTTGGTTAAAGAGAAGTTTTGGTGTATTCTGCATCATCACTCTTGTGATCCTTTCTGACCCTACAAACACTCACCTCTGACCCTACAAATACTCATCTCTTTGTGCTCTTGCTTAAGAAAGGAAGAACAGACTAGGTGTGGAGTTCAAACCCTCATACACAGTCACATGGAAACCAAAAATGTTTCCAAAGCAAGGATCTGAGCACATAAAAGAGCACAATCATGTACAGGCTGTCCCTGGTGAGATATTGGCAGCATAAAATGGCTTCATAAATCAGAAACTTTATTTTGAAGTAAGTTGAAGACAGAGAAGGTGGGTGTTACAGAGCACTCCTTGTCCATGTCTGTGAGGAGCTTCCAGCTGCCAGTGAGGCCATAGTATGGTGCAGACTGGGGCTGTGTGGTCTTCCTTGTCCTCAGGTCAAGGGCTTTGCAGAAAGCTGCAGAAATCTCTGTCTATGAGAGGCTGAGAGGGGACAGGAGTGCACCAATGTATAGTTGTGTTCATGTCTGGGCCTGAGGATGTGAAAAATAGAACAATATGTACAAACAAGGAGAGCAGCCGTCCTTGGTCACCATGGGCAACTCCTGCCTAAGTCTTTCCCAGCCTCAGTCCAAGGTTGTCAGTCCCACATTTTCTCAGCAGTCCAAAGACATCCAACCTGAGGTGGCCATGTAACCAACCCCCTCACCAGCCTGCTGCCCACTGTGACATGGCTACTGCATTGCTGGGGCTGGTGCTAGTAGCAGGTAGCTCAAAAATGTCACTGGCCAAGTATTACTTTGATTCCTTATCTTCATGCTGATGTCCTTTAAGGAAGTTGCAAAACTCTCCAGCTGAGTGGCTTAGGACAGGGGTGCACCACGGTCTGGTCATGTTCTCCTTGGGTCCTCTGGCCCTAGAAAGCAAAGGAAGATCACCCACTAACTGTTGCATCACAGGCAGCACCTGCCTCCTGCCCAGATGTCCCCTTCCCTGTTCTCTTCCCTTGTTCTCTCACCTCATCCTTTGATCACCCACGGACTCATCTCCAGCCTAGGCTGGCTCACTGTGCAGCCCTTTGTACACCCTTCCTGGGCCAGCTGTGTCACCAACCCCACTGTCACATGGCCCCTGCCCATGGCCCCTGCCAACAAGGACAGCTGCTGTTCCTCCTGTCTGTGTGGGGACAATCTCTTGCCCAGGGATGCAGTCACATCACAGCCCCTCCTCTCCTTCAGCCCATCCCACCTCCCCTTGGCCTCCTTCTTGCTGTCAGGGATGGGGCAGGGGAGGGTGGAGCCCAGCATGAGGGTGCAGACAAATAAATCCATTGTCTAAACACTGGGAAGCAATTCAGGTGTTTAACATACTGACCTACTGCCACTTGGGCTGTGTGAAGGCCTCATATCCTGTGATCCTAATATTTTCTAATAACCTCCAGTCTAGTTTGTAAAAGGACAGCTGAACAATCTATCTGAATATTAATCAATGTACAGTTATGCTGTATGCTGGAGAAATTATTTCTAGGTTTTTAACAGTGATTAAGTATGTGTTTAACAAGTGTTGCAACACTTGTGAAAGAGGAATTAAGAAATTCCTAGTTGTAATCAGGTAAAATTAATGTGGTAACCCACTTCAGAATGGAATCCTCATGCAGAATGCATTCAAGCTCTCCTAATTCTTTGTTGCTTTTATTAACATGGCTATAGCTTGGAATTCCTGAATTCTAAAATAATCTGCTGAGATTTATTAAACTTCTGAAAATTCAGACTCTTATCCTGCAATAAGTCTCTGAATTCTGAGTGGTGCCATGTACATACATACTTCTTTTAATTTGTTTTAGAAATAGATTAATTATATAAATTTAGGATTAATATTCACTGGGAAGCCCGTTCCACTTCTTAGCAACCCTTTCAGCGAAGAAATTTTTCTTAATGTCCAACCTAAGCCTCCCCTGTTGCAACTTGAGGCCATTTCCTCTTGTCCTATCACTTGTTACTTGGGAGAACAAACTGACCTCTACCTTGCTACAGCCTCCTTTCAGGTAGTTGTAGAGAATAAGGTCTCCCCTCAGCCTCCTTTTCTCCAGGCTAAACAACCCCAGTTCCCTCTGTTGCTTCTTATAAGACTTGTGCCCTAGACCCTTCATAAAATTCATTGCCCTTTGGACATGCTCCAGAACCCCAATGTCATTGTAGTGAGGGGCCCCAAACTGAATACAGCATTTGAGGTGTGGCCTCACCAATGCTGTGTAGAGGGGGACGATCACTTCCCTACTCCTGCTGCCCACACTGTTGCTGATGCTGTTAGCCTCCTTGGCCACCTGGGCACTCTTCTGGCTCATGTTCAGGTGGCTGTTGATCAACACCACCAGGTGCCTTTCTTCCAGACAGCTTTCCAGCCAATCTTCCTCAAGCCTGTAGCGTTGCAGAGGGTTGTTGTGAACCAATTGCAGGACCCAGCATTTGGCCTTATTGAACCTCAAACCACTGGCCTCAGGTCATCAATCCATCCTGGCCAGATCCCTCTGAAAGGTGTTCCTACCCTCAAGCATATCTGCACTGCAACCCAGCTTCATATTGTTTGCAGACTTACTGAGGGTGCACTCAATCCCTTCATCCAGATCATTGATAAAGGTATTAAAGAGAACTGGCCTCTGGGGAACACAGCTTGTGACCAGCTGCCAACTGGACTTAGCTCCATTCATGACCACTCTTCAGGCCTTGCCATACAGACAGTTTTTCACCCCGCAAAGCATTCATCCTTCTAAGCCATGAGCAGACAGTCTCTCCAGTAGGATGTTTCAGAGCTAAAAAGGGCTAAAAAGCATGAAAAAGGTGTAAAAGACAAGCTAGTCACTGCTGTTGCTTTGATTTGTTGTCTTTGCAAATTGATGGGCTAATTATTTGAATCTATTCCCATAAAACATACATACTTGAAAATAAAGGTTTCTTTCAAAATCCACATTTGAATAGCAGCGTAATAAGACAAACCAGACAAACAAACAAAAAAGAGATTCATTTAATAAGTGTATAGTCATTAAAATAAAGGATTCATTGCATAACAGCATTTCATGTTGTCTTTTCACAGTATGATAATAAAAGAATTAAGAAACCCCAAATGTAATGGAATTTAAAAACATGGAAGTTTCCCTCTCAGAAGTAGCATTTATCATCTACATCTCCCCTGTTTCTCAACTTTGTTCAGACTTAAAATCTTTCTTCTGTGTATCAAGACCTGCAGTTCCATGCCCCTTTTCCTGCCCAGTCAATCTTCCTGAAACTATTCACAGAATTGCAAATGTCACAGTTCCCAGACCGTGAACCTGTGACATCTGATTGAAGTTGGGTGGACTTAGTAGATGAATGCATTAAATCATTTTGAGAGGTTAACTACCAAATTCCACAATGGTTAAATGATGATGTGTTTTGCTTACTTCAAGCTGGTATTAGTAACACAGTTATAGGTGGCCAGCTCTGACAACATATTCTCCAAATACATCAGATGGTGATAAAGTGCTCAGTGTGTTGTGCTCAGCATGTCATTATCTTCTCAGTACTCATTGAAGGACTTTTGTGATGTGAAAGTAAGAAAGCATAAAAAGAACAGAGAAAACCCTGCTCCTGTGTTTCATTGCAACTAGTAGAACAATGCAACTATGCCACCTCACACAAATCTATAGTTTGGTACTCTAAATTTGGTGACAGTTATGAGACTAAATGATTCAAGAGCTTTGAGCAAGTCCAAGTTGATTAAAATTTCACAATCTTCTATTGTATAGCAAGCATTTTAGTTATTCTGACTTAATATGGTCAGGAATGCTATACTTGCAACCTTTTACTTTTCTGAAGGTTACATGTCACTCTTCACTTTAAAATGAATTGGAGTCATAGAAACCTATGGGTCTACTCAGCTTTTCTTGTCCAGAAATGTAAATTCATGTGAAGATAAAGATATATGCCAAAATTATAGAATATGGTGGAGGAAAATTAAATGTTAGATTTTGATATGTATTATTTGATAGTAGCCTCCAGCTGTTGCCATTAATATAACAAGTTATTTTTCTTAGCAACTCTCTGACATAAAGGGGAAAACTGAGTTCTTTGTGATGCGAGCTGCTGCAAACAGAAGGATTTTTGTTTACCTTACTCTCTACAAGTGGGGTTAATTCATCTAGCTATCATAAGTCTCTTGAGCTGCTCATTAGAATTAAGGCCAAAATATATCTGATGAGAAAGTAATTTTAATGTACAGCTGTAGAATAAATCATACTACTTTATTGTTACCTTAGTAATATTTCTCTCATCTTTTCTATTCTTATGTTAACTACTTCTTTTGAACATAGCATCTGAAGTAATGTGACTTGAACCTCTCAAAAACAAAGATAATTTTCCATACTAGAATATAACATTTTAAAACCTATACCTTAGCATTTGTTGAAAACTCCAGAACTATAGCGCTTAGATTTTTATAGAAAGTTTTGAGTATATGTTAGTGTTTGTATAAGATTTTTCCACTCATACTAAGGACCAGAAAGTATCTTTGGATTGTCAACCTGATAGAAATCCCCATATACAGATACACATTTTCGATTTTTTCCTAACTTTCAGAATATTTGGCCACCACAATCCCATTCTGACTCAATGTGCAGTAGAAGAAAATATAAGAGGAACAGCTATATTACCTAAAGGGCTTTCTTGATTGTTTCTGATTCTGAATATGAAAAAGTGGAAGTGAATAAAGGCAATTTGTGGAATTTGAAATTATGTTATCTGTGTATTATATCTATTCACTTGGAGGGACTCATTTTGTATAGTTTTATTACTTGTGTGTGTAACAGACAAGATCAAAATCCTTTATTGATTTTGTTTCTAAACAGAACTTCCATGAAGGAAGGATAGTATTTTCATAGGAATCACATAGGAAATACTATCCCATTTTACAGGGAAATCAGTAAAGAACAGATACATTAAACAACATGACTATGCAGTATAACACACCATATCTGAACCAAATCTGGAACGTTTTCACTCCTGAGTCCATCATACTCCTTTGTATTAATTTTATCTCTCCTGTTTTCCCATTCAGAATGTTATGCCACAGTTATCTATTATACAGATCTGTTAAGACACACCTGTGATTCTAAGAACTCAGTTTATTAATGATACCCGCTTATGGATGGGAGTAGTATGCTGCAGTCACCTTATCCATTTGCTATATCTGACTCTGATCATATTTTATACAAATTACAAGTGATGTAGGAGTGCTGGGGGAACATATGGTTAATTATTTTATCAGGACACCCTTTATCATTTCTCATAGAATCATTCTTCACCTACAGAGAGAGCATAAGGACTCTTATTGCTGTATTTTGTCATATGTGGCAATCATCAGCTCTGCATTTTATTTTTTACACATTATGTTTATTTTATTTGCAGATTCTTAGAATCTTGTAGGTTGAAAAAGACCTTTAAGATCATCGACTCCAACCATTAACCCTACTTTACCAAGTCCACCAATAACCAATATTCCCAAGCACCACATCTATACAGCTTTTAAACGCATCCAGGGATAGTGACTAAACCACCTCCCTGGGCAGCCTGTTCCAATGCCCAACAACCCCTTCAGTGAAATTTTTTTTCTTAATGTCCAGTTTAGACTTCCCCTGATGTAGCTTGAGGACATTGCCTCTTGTTCTGTCACTAGTTGTAAGAAATGATCAGTGCCTACCTCTCCACAATACCCTTCCAGGTAGTGGAAGAGAGCAATACGGTCTCTTTTCAGCTTCCTTTTCTTCAGACTAAATAGCCCCAGTTACCTCAGCCAGTCCTCATAAGACTTGTTCTCCAGACCCTTCACCAGCTAAGTTGCTCTTCTCTGGACCTGCTCCAGAACCTCAATGTCTTTCTTGTATTGAGGTGCCCAAAAATGATCACAGTACTCAAGGTGTGGCCTCACCAGTGATGAGTACAGAGGGACAATCACCTCCCTCCTCCTGCAGGCCACACTATTTCTAATACAGGCCAGGATGCCATTGGCCTTCTTGGCCACCTGGGCACACTGCTGGCTCATCGATCAGTACTCATGATCCGTACCCCCAGGTCCCTCTCTGCCAGGCAGCTTTCCAGTCACTCTTCACAGAGCCTGTAGCATTGCCTGGGGTTGTTGTGGCCCAAGTACAGGACCCAACAACTGCCTTGTTGAAGGTCATACAATTGACATTTGTAATTTTGACATTTGTACTTAATTACATCAATCCAGTCTGTCCAAATCCCTCTGCAGAGCCTCCCTACCCTCAGACATATAAACACTCCCACCCAACTTGTTGTCTGCAAACTTACTGAGGATGCATTCTATCTTCTCATCAAGATCATTGATAAAGATGTTTAACAGAAATGGTCCCAATACTGAGCCCTGAGGAACACCACTTGTGACTGGCCACCAGCTGGATTTAATTCCATTTACCACCACTCTTTGGACCCAGCCATCCAGCCAGTGTTTTTACCCAGCAGAGCAGATGCCCATCCAAGCCATGAGCATCCGGGTGGTGTCACCAGGCTCAAAACCAGGAATTCATCTGGTGGATCTTTCTGTCTAAACCCTCACAAATCCCTGCAACTGGTGGGATAGAGGAGAACAAGAACACTACTTGTGCTCCCAATCCCTTAACCAGCTGTCCTGAAGCCCTGATGTCTCTCTTCATTGCCATGGACTTTTTGATTTAAGTTAATCACTGCCTATTTGAAAAATTAGTAACAGGTAGTAGTCCAAGGACAGAACTAGTGTTGGAATTTTTCTCTTTATGTCCTTAACCTGGGACCCAGGGAGTCAGCAGGCTTCCCTAAGAAGTGGGTCTGGTCTGCAGACAGGGCCTTCCACACCCTTAAAAATACAAGTCCTCTATGACAAGAACACATCTTCTTTTCTTTATTGAAGTTGTTTTGATATGAGTCATAGTTTGATTTAGCCTCAGCATCACCTCTAAGCTAGGTGAAGCTTCATACTCATCATTATTTGATTCTCCCTGCAGAGTGACATATCTATTTTTCAAGGGCACCTAGGGAGGTGTGGTAGCTTCTTCAACACTGCGCAAATTCCACTTTGACTTATTTGAATAACAGAACTTGCATTCTATGGCTGAAAGAAATTCAGAAACAGTACCATCTTTAGATATCCCCAGCACAATAACATTGAATCTGCCTTTTTGCAACAGATGTGATTCGTTAGACTTATCTAATGCACGGCACAACCTCCTCAAATGGCGTAGACGTGACTAAGACATGTAACATGGGATTAGGAATGAATGGCCAGAAATTCTCCAAACTGGAACTGGATGAGCTCCTCATGGTGTGGAGTGAAAACTATTGATAAATTCTTCCTTACTGATATTCCTTGCATAATTTCTTTTGCTTATACACTAGTTTTTTCACTGATAAGAAATTGTGTGCATCAGTTATACACATTGTTAAAGAGCTATACGTCCAGTAAATATGGTATGTACTCATGGGGAAAAGGCATAAATTCCCACCAAAAAAAAAGAAAAAAAAAAGAAGTAGAACATTGTGCTCAGCCTCTTTAATATTGTGGACATGTTCCCTTTGGAGAATCTATGCCATCCCCTTTCTTTCTTGGTCCAAATACTATTACATTTTCACATTGGAATGAAATCAACAAATGCAGACTACATTTCCTATTTTACTTAAATAACATATAAACTGATTTTCATTAATATGATTTTCTGATAGAAAGGTACATTAAAAAAAGCCCCAAAAACTTACTATCTGTTTAAGCCAAATTAGAATATTTTTAAATATTTTGTGTCATCTGTCCTCAAGAAAAAAAGGAATTTAGTTTCCCCATCAGCTTATTGCCTTTTTAAAGTATTATATTTCGGTTTCTGTCCTCCCAGGTCTATCAGGATACCTACAAGAAAACATGTCATACTATTCTGCGTTGTTTTACCTCCAATGTGATTGAATAAATATGGGAATAAAATAATTTGGGATGAGTCCTGGGATATGTACTCAGGCAGCCATCAAGCTCCAAAGTTTTGGGGTAGTATTGCAAAAACATGTGTTTTGCATTGGATTTAACTGAAAATGAAAGTAAGTAGTTAGATAATTAAAGAAAACTGAATTTTGCTTCATTTCCCATTTTGAAATGCCAAAACATGTCATTTGGACTTTTTCTAAATCTCCATCCATTCTGGATCAATTAATTCAGATTCTTTTATTTTA
>JANHGN010006109.1:0-24521 GCA_024605025.1 Megaceryle maxima
TTAAAAAGTTCTTTTAAAAATTTATTACTTCTCAAACCAGTTTCACATCACTTTAGGAGAACAGGTGAGGACACCAATTACTTGCTTTCAGTTGGTCTTCACCACAGAAGAAAGAACTTTTTCCTCTCCAAATGAGCCAGTATGACCCACGTTTCCAGAAACAGATGCCAGATTTGGTACAAGCTAGTGAGTGTTCATGGGACTACTTTTAGACACTCATATTTTAGCATCTTACTCTCAGATAAAGAATTTAGAAATGGCAAACTGACATTAACAGCACATTAAAACATGAAAAATAAAGGCTAACATGCTTCCAACTCTAGCATATTCTGTAAACCTCTACCTGCCTGAAACAGGAACAATACTGTTTCAAAAGCATTTGAATCTTAAGATTCCAGTGTCGTGAAGTGAAATTTGGGGGTTTTAGCCACCATTAAAAACATTTGCATAGTAGTTCATGGATCTTACTACTCCTCAGAACACCTGGACACTTAGCTATTAAAGTATTAATATATTTGTATATGTTATTCATAGAACGTACATGTAGTTGCAGAATACTAAAGCTTGATTTAACAGGACAAAGTTCCCAGGTCTCATTCTCCAAAAACATTCTTAATTCTTCTAGACGGGTTCTGAAATACAACAAATGAATACTCTTAATTAGAAGCAAAAGTAAATCAAGAAGACAAATATTCAACCTACACAGTGAAAAACACCTTCAAAAACAGTATAAGAAGTCAAACTTGAAAACAGATATTTAAACTCATTCTTTCAACTGACAGACCACCTGAAAGTAGTGTCTACTAACACGGCATACATTTTAAGACACCTCTGGAAACATTCTCAAAGAATGTCCATCTCTAAACTTTGGAAACACATCTTTTTGTCAAAACTATTACAAAATGGAGAGAAACATCTATGATTATGCAGTAATACTGGACCTTTTTTCCTCTATGTAAACTGCAGAAAGTAATATAACAATATATGCAAACACTCTATTAGCAGTAAAACAGCTTCCATGAGCCCACAAAAGGTAGACGCTCCTTTCAAGCATAATGAAGCCAACAGGTACCAAAAGGAAGTGTGAAGAACTAATGTTCTACAGACATCTAAAATTTTCAGAGAAGAAGAATGTTAAAAGGCTATCAATCTCCTATGCTGTACTTTTTTCCCCATAGCTTACTTTTACCTTGGCACTAATACCAACAAAGAAAACATAGTAGGGAAATATCATCAAGCAACTACATCTCTGTATTGTTTCTGTTATGTTTTCAATCATTAGAAAAGCCTCCATTCAGATACTGGCAGAAATACCTTTAATAAAGAAAATCTTTTTGCCATATAATCATGTTGGCATGTAGGAAAGACAGCTCGTTGAGGTCAAATTGCTGTATCTTGTCTTCTTAATATAAGGTATACCATTTCATTTAAAAACTAGCAGTTGGTAAATTATGCACGAGGTTTCTAATTAGGGAGTAAAATATTCTAGAAATACCACTGTTTCAATAATGAACTATAATCACCATTACAATTAATATTTCCTTGCCTCAACAGGATGAGGAATTTGTTAAATTATGAACAATTTTGCTGTGTTTATTTAAATGCACCAGTTAAATGCAATTAGACTTCAAGTGCTACTTTCAAGGTACTGAGTACCCGTAGCTTGCAGATCTTCCAGCAGCAAAACTGACAGAAACAACAGATAGATCTGCTGTGAATTATTTAGTGAATTAATTAGCAGATTAAAATTCTTTGAGAGGAAGACTAAAAAGGAAGTAATAGAAAGGAAAACATTCAAAAGCCACACAGCACCAGTTTTTGTGTCATTTCAAAGCTGAAATCAAGGCACTGACAAAGTTCTTAAACAAATGCTCTTCATTTTCATCAGCATACAAGTCTAGAAAGTGGCACACATGGAAGGTCTGATGCATTTATTCTCTGAAATGCTCCGGTAATCAGACACACATTTATACAAATTTATCAGAACAAAAGGTAAATTACATTCTAAAAACCACCTTACTGATGTTCTGTGACAAAAGCCCATTCTAATTTTTCAAAATAATTAACTTTTACCCAGAAAAGTCTTAACGCACACTCTAGTATTACACTGCTCTTCTACGCTTTGAATTATATGACCAGGTCTTTCGAATGCTTTCTCTATGTTAGCAGTTCTCTAAAACACTGCACAGCCCAGGAGGCCACATATGTCAAATTACACAATCAAAGAACTGATTATTGCTGGACCCTGAGCATTTCAGCAATATGAGCTTTTATGTACTAATTAATCCTTAAAAAGACTAGGTTTTTTTTTTTTCCCCTCTCCAATTAAATAGCCAAGGGTAGTGAAGGCCACACTAACTTGATCTGAAAGGGCAAGATGCTTAAAGGTTTTCTATAAAAACAACCTGAGGTATATAGCTGGGAGAAAGGGCTTCTTATGTTTTTCCTTTCCAGGATGAAAACATCTGCCAATTCATCTTCACAATACCCACACAACATAAAACACATGAAAATTATTAAAAGATTCACATAATGTGAGATTTATTGATAAGTATTTCCTTTTAGTTTCAAAAGAATTACAAGAAACATTACCTTAACAAAAAAAACCCTGTTATTTAAAAAAAAAAAAAATCAATATATATTCCATTAGTTTTCCTTAGCTTGTAATTTTCTCAAAGATAATTTGGAAAATTATCTGCCTGCTGCAGAACTAGAGCTTTTCACAACTATAGTGAAAGCAAAGGCTTCTCTGCTCTCTCCCTTTCTCCAGGGTTCTGAGTCCTATTCTCATCCTGAAACATATTCCACTATCTGTCAACCTGAATGCAGGACTGTGCATTATAATTCCTTTGGAAAGCATTTGAAGTCAAACACCGCAACAAAACCAAAAATGCCACTAGATTAATCCACTGCATATATAGTAGTCTCACCTGTGGTATGTTTTGAAATAGTTAACACTTTGTTTTCTGATAGATTCTTGCAAAACTTCAGACTTACTGCCACAAAATTCTTCTCCAACTTGCATCAGCCTATAGCAATAAAACAAAGTTTAGAAGTATTTATTTAATAATACTGCTGTTCCAATCTGAATTACAATCCTTAGTCATTACCATGAGCATTCATGTATCTCCATAAAAGCAGAGAACCCAAGTTAAGTTGCAAACACTTCATTCATTCCCTCATTAGTTCATGTCTCATTTCCCTCCAAATCCTATCATAATGTCCCATACATAAAGAGTCATAAACAAAATTAATGTCTTTTAGAGATCCCATTACGTAGCACAAGCTGTACAGTTCATACTCTGAATCCATCATTTTATTACCAAAACAGAAGGATCTAGTGCTGTACAGGTTAGCAGTATCACAACATACTAAGGGTCCCTTTAAAAGCTTTTAGAAACACCAAAATTGTTAGATCTGCACATTTTAAGTCTTTAAGGTGGACAATACTGAAATCACATCACACTTAAGCAGCAAAGCAATTTATGCTACCTCTCCCAAGTATAGCCTTGGAGCAGACAGCAAGAAAGAGAGCCTGGCACTCACTCACAGACACACCCATAAAGAAGATGAGCTCCTCAAACTATCAGTAGATATGAACAAAGCTGGCATCAGAATGCAAATACTAGCTTTAACTAACTGTGCCGTCTTATCAGAATTCAAGTTTGTGCATAATATATTAAGTGGTCTTATGACCACGTCAGTATACCTGCTGATAACATCAAGCACAAATATGAAGTCATCGTATTTGAAGTTAGACAGATCTGTTCCCAGAAGATACGTTTTCACTTTCAGTTGAACATCCTACAAAACACAAGCAAATTTTTGTATACTTAAGACACTAAAGATAAAAAGGTGAAGCTGGTTCATTAGCACTTTCTGGTTTCTTTGCACTTCTATCTTTTTTGGGGGATGCAAAGCAGAACTCCATTTTCTGTAACATGAATAATTTCTCACTGACCTTCTAAAATAATATTATAATCTGTTTTCTTAACACTCTATAACACAAGGTAAAATCTAGATGCTTTACTGTCACTGTACAAACAGAGCTTTGGATTATAATTCAGCCATGTAAAAGGTTTACAGCTTTTTTATCACACATTTGGGGTGTCACTGCACATCAAACTGAATCATCAGTCAGACCAGTAATATTGTGGAATCAGGCAGGTTAACAAGACTTCAGGTTCTCCGTAGCTACGGTCATACCAGAAACATAAAGCAGTATATGACTGTGCTAAAAGAAAAAAAACAACACATAAGAAGAAAATAGATTGTGGGGCAGTCTACAGTTTGGGAGAAGTGGAATCAAGCTGAAAGTCGTGTTACTATGTTTAAGTCATCTTACTATGTTTGGGTGTCTTGACTGAGTTTGTAAGCATAGCATAGTAGTAACTGAGCCATGGAAATTAATTTTCATAGTTTTGATATATTTAGCTCAAAATTAATCATTTAAAAAAGAAAAAAAGAAAAACACCCAACAACAGCAACAAAACAACCTGGAGATATTTCTTTAAGTCCAGTACAAATATAACTGTAATTAACATGAGGTGGAAGGAGATAAATATTTAGGAACAAAAATCAAAAATCATACCTGCCATATTCGTGAAAGACCATGTTCCAATTTCTTTTTTACATAGCTGCGGTCAAAGCTGTTCTCTTCAGTTCCAATCGCATTGCTGCCATCTGAAACTGAAAGAGAAAGGTACTGTAGGTATTTCCAAAAGCCTTGAAATGTATCTTAGTTTTCTACCCATATTACGCATTATGCAAACTCCATAAAACTCTATTGCTCTAAACTTTTAAAAGGAAATGAATAAAACATATATAAATATTATATGCTAACGCAGACCAGGAGAGCTTCTGATTGCCAGTATGTAAGCAAGATAAGCCTTTCAGTAAAAATCAAAAAAAAAGTGAGAGTAACAGACACTGATATTTAAAATATAAAAGTTGGCTGCTGAAGTGAGCACTACTTATCCTCTGCAACAAGATTCTCTGAGATATTCTAGCTTTCTGGACAAGATCCAGGAATACAAAAACTTGAGAAGCAAGATTTTTAACTTTCTGCCTCAGTAAATTCTACCTGCAACTCCCAGGAAAAATACTGAAATATTTTCCATGAACTATGCAAACAATATAGCATGCTCTTTTTGTTTCTTTCCACCTCATACTAATCTATGAGATGGAAACACCAAAACTGCTTATGCATGAAATAATGTCAATTACATAACCAGCTTTCTAGCATTTCTTCCAAATTATTTAATTCTAAAACCTTAATTCCCTCAGCAGTGGATCACCTTCCAAAAAATCACCATAATGCATGGTAAACATATCCTGTCTGTGATCCTCTCTCTCCCCATGGAGAAAATATATTTTATTTCTGCTTTAGAAAAGAGAAGGCAATATTCTGCACATAATTTGTGAGCATACATTTGTTGGTTACATTTGCAGTCTGTGATGGAACAGCGTCATGTATTTTGCTTCACAGCCTATGACTGATCAGAGAAAAGTTCTGTCTTAGCCAAACTATAAATATGAACTTTCTGTATGATAAGAAAAGTCTGCTGTTCCTGACAAGAAGAAAAACGTATACATGTCCTTTAAAAGACAGACCATGGAATTGACATTAAAGACAGTCCCTGCTTATAACTTGGGCCTACTTGGAGAGCAACAGCACATGTCTAAGACTAGGGTATGTCCAACATCCTTGACTTAGATTGTGTTCTTGAAAGATGGGCTTCTTTTTTTTTTTTTTTTATAAACCTGTTGGGCTTCATGACCAGGTAGATACATTTCTGCTTTAATGCTAACAGGAAGGTAAGGGAAAGAGTAGAACATTTAACAGCTCCTCAACAAGTGGCTCCAGTGTCTTGGCCAGCCTTGATTTGCAGAACATGTTGTTTAGGATGCCTCAGTGGGACTGCATGCAGCTTCCACTTACGGAGACAGCATCAAGAATGTGAAGCATATTCAGCTGTTAAAGTCTACAATGCTGCCAGACACCTAAGGTGCAGCTCCAGCAGCTTTTCAGTCATGAGCTGATCTCATCAATGCAGTAACAGCATTTTATGTGGTCATTGAAAACTAGCAAGGACAAAACCATCACGTGCATACCAAATCCCTGTTAGAATTCTTTCGATGGTAACCTGCTACCAGGACCACAGTGAGAGCTAATCCTGAGAGACCTTTGCAGTTCTTCATTACTAGGCTTCATAGTCCTTTCCAGAAGGTGTCCTGGCTTAATTTCTCTTTCCTCGGAAAGAATAGCAATTCTTCACGTCTAATTTTGCTGTCTACTGAAGCAGAGTTCAGAATCATAAAGAACCTACATCTGCCTTCCATTTGCAAATACAAAGAAACTTTTTGTCAAGAACAAAAATGCTCTTTCCATCGCAAGCCTTGGCCTGAATACAGTCTACATGAATATTGTGTAAATACTGTAAGCACCTTACTAATGAGCACAGTAAGGAATAGGAGGCTGGGTAAGAGACTTGAATCAGCCTTTTCAGATGGGTGCAGAACAGACCTCTGCAGCATTGCCTGGACTACAGCATATTTAAGAGAAGGAAGGGAAGAGTCATCTATTGAGCAAGAGTGGTTATGACTGGTATCAGATACTGACAATACAATTAAACCAAAATACAAAAGAGCACAGCAGAGTCTGACCATGTACTGACTCTATTTTCTTCAGATTATCCAACACTTACTGTGTCAAGTGAACAGAGTTTCTGCCTGTAACAATCACTAACCCTAAATACCACTTAACAGTGTCAAACAGTCCCAGATGTAAACCAGACTCTCTGTAAGTAGAAGAGCATGATATGCATCTTCTCCCCCATCGACCATCTGTTTTCTGCTTTGAACTTTTTTCAGAGTATGTTTCTCAGAATGAGAACTATTTGTATTTTCCCTTTAAATAAAAAAAAAATCTAAATATACATTACCTATTATATGAATGCTTATATATAAGCATAATAGGAACAATAAAACTATGAAACCTTCAACAGATGTAGCTCCATTTAAATTAAGCAAATGTGGGGAATATGATTGCTGAGAAAGATGTTGGCTTTGCTTAATTTCTTTCAAGTGGATCTATTTAGTGTGCTGGACATGTTATTAAATTATGATCTCTATCAAGCACTGAGGGAGCGTCATCTGCTGGCAAGGGATTATGGCAGTGAATGTACAAACACTACCAAGAAGAATCTTCAAGCCACTAAAAATTAGTCTGCCCACAAGGCCAGACCTCAAGAACACTGAACTAGTACCAAAAAAAAAAAAAAAAAAAAAAAAAAAAAAAAAAAGGCAGCCAGAATGTAAAAGCTCTGCTACTTTCATTTGAGTAACTCCTCTTTACAGTTAAGACCATCGTGAAATACATTCTGGATTTTGGCTTATATTAGGGACAGATATTCATTTCATCCAAGGCTGCAAAGCTGTGTGCAAGCCTTTCCTCTTTAAGG
The DNA here is from genome assembly GCA_024605025.1 of Megaceryle maxima. Lineage (NCBI taxonomy): Eukaryota > Metazoa > Chordata > Aves > Coraciiformes > Cerylidae > Megaceryle > Megaceryle maxima. Next base: position 7,464 of record JANHGN010006109.1, read on the forward strand.
TCACTGAGACTGCTTTTGCAGATTCACTGAGAATTTACCCTAGTTACTCAGAAAAGAGAAGACAAAAGGCTGCTTGCTGTGACAACAACAAACATAATTCCATATTATAGCTACTGTTGCAGGGCACTCCAAGAAAATTTTCTTTATGAAAGAAAAAATCATATTAGCCACTGTATAGCTAAATTATAATCTAGTAACTGTACCTAAATATACTCTTCTCCTGAAAGCAGTAATTCTCACAAAAGGCTTTTCAAAGTGATTTACCACTGAAGATTATACCAAATATAAAGAGAAAAAAAAAATCCAACTAGAGAAACACGAATGGATTTATCCCATCTCTGACTATATGAGTAAACAAAACCAGTTATCTTAGTCACAGCACATTCTTCAGAAGTTTCTGAAACCTCTTCTCTTCTGTACTTCGGCATTTCTGCAGAGTGAAGCCAAGCCCAGACACCTCTGTATCTTTGAGCTGGTCTCAAGATTAAGAGCATAGTCATTGTCCTCACAAACTGCCACTTATGAAGGAATGGTTGGATAGACAAGAGTTGTATGGATGCTGTTGTTCAATAAAAATCCATGCAATGTCCTCTCTGGCAATCTCCTGGTGCTCCTGGTTTATGACTGGTCATGTTAAGAACTCTTGTTTCCAGGTTTTTAATGAACTATACTGCAGCTAATTTCACACATGCAAACATATGAATTTAGGATAATTCCCTTGAAAAGAAAGAATTGGACAAAAATCCACAGTCCGCAGGCATTTACACTTTTTGCTTTGAAAAAATTTGGATCAGGTAGTAGAATACATAATTCTTTATAAAAATAAGAATGCATCAGAAGCATCCAGGAGTTATTCTTCTAGATGCCAAATTTAAATACAGTAATTTTTCAGGTTTCTCAGTATTCCTCCAAAATTTGTAAAGGCAGCCTTCAGTCATGACAAAAGGCTTTTGTTTAATCCTTGCTAGGCAGAAGAAAAAAAAAAAACAAAAAAAAACACCCAAACCAAACCACACCAAACCCACTATCACATTACTCTCCTCTAGCTTCACTCTTTGAATACCAAGTGGGTCTTGCACAAAATCTATGCAGTATTATAAATGGAATGGTTTAAAAATTAAACAGTTGACATTAAATTTGCATCTTGGACAATTTTCTTATTGCTTCTCATTTAATCTATTACAGCTATTACAGTTAGTAGCAACTTTTATCACTAGAAGGACACCTGTGAAATCAGGAGTTTAAATGCTATCATTTTACTGCTCAGTTTCAGTTCTTCTGTTAAATTAGTGTCTCAGGAACACGTGAATTATGGCAACATCACAGTAAATACTATGGGATGCAAAAATCCAGCTGAGCCAGACAGGGCCAAGCATACAAAATGACCTGCATAGGTCCCTTTAAAACTCATTTTTAATTTGATTCTATACTATAAACACAAACAGTGCTTTGACCATGACCAGTACTGCAATGAAAATCTTCCCAGTAAGCATTTTCTATTTAGGGATGAAAACCCACATCACAGCAATTTGTTGTTTACCATATGAACAACAAAATCACAGAGTAAGTAGCAGTTCATTTCAATGTGACATAAAAATTACTTCATGCTACAGAGTTCATACTTTTAGTTCAGCAATTTTATCTTCAGTATGATTAAACAAGTTCTACATAAGAACACTTAAATTTATCTTTCCAACTATATATTAGAGCAATTACTTAAGTGTTACTCTTGCTGATTCACAGAACTATCAATACCATGTATTTCACTGTGATTTACTGCTACTCTGTTTTAACACTTCAGTAAACTAAAACTCATTAGTATTTCCTGTTTCATGAATGGTACTGAAATATATGTCATGCTTTAGAAATTTTTAGGATTTCATTTATGTCTAAAAATAATTATCTGTTTCCATTTGGTTTATTCCAAGCAAGGGCTTTTTTTTAATTGATCTTAACACAAATAATTACCAAAGACCAGTCCATACTACAGCTGTAAAAACACCTGCAAATTCTGAATGCAATATTGTGAAAATATTTTTTATTCCATTTCATTCTTCAGTCCCAAACTAGGCGAATTTTCAAATACAAATAAGTAGAATATTTAACAACAGAAAGCAGACACATCTCTTTCCACAAAAATGCAGATGGGCAATTATTCACAAGTTATGGAAAGTAGATTTTAACAGTGGCAACAGGGATTAATAACCACAAATATGTTGCACATGATATAGATGAAGTGCAGCCTCCTTTCCATAATTCATGCAGGACTTCTTTCAGATAAGCTTCAGTATTAAAACAGGAAGAGCTATGTAATTCATGTCTTCTAAGTCCAGCTTTTCTCACTTCTACAGACAGGTTTGTGCCCTAAGATCAAGAGTCCCCAGACCCATCTAAGGTACTTTGAAAGACAAGAGAAAAATAATGGGACAGCCTTCAGTTCTCAAAATGCTAAATGCTAAAAGCCAGATACACACACAGCAGTTAAGACTGCTCCTTCTATTGCTCCAGTCTATGGGGCTTGAGGGAACAATTTCAGCATAAACTCCTGAGCTGCCTCCATGGTTCCTTCTGACATACCCACCTTTTCTACAAGAATTTTGCTCTTTGGCTTTAGCATATATTACAACTATTAAATCAACAAATATAGAATGAGACTTCCATGTACAGGTTTAATTATTACTACAGCATGAGTAATGACTTTTAGAAAAAACAACCATTTTGTAGGCAATTAGAGTTCCTCTGAAATTAAATTATACTTGCGAAATTCCCTTTTCGTGTGCTTTATTATTGATGAGGTATTTGAAAAAGTGATTCAGTAGCTCAAATGTATTCTAGTTGTACATCACAGCTAAGCCACAACATCTCCAGAAACTTAAAAACTGAGTGACAGAAGATTTAGTGGATTAGTAGTAAACGTACCAAAACAACCTGCCATGCATTTAAAAAGCAATGCATCTAGAATTACTCATATGACTGAATATACCACTTCATTAGGCTTAATGGATCCTTTAGAAGGTTTTACAGTGAAAATTATTTTCTTTCTTCAGGATATCACAAGTAAACACACTAAGGGGAACTATTTTCAAATTACATCTGGAGCTGGTCAAGTAGATGACTCTGATAATGTTTCCAAGCAATAACCTCTTTATGGTAACAGCTTTATTTTACACAAGCAAAGATCACAACAAAATGAAAACACGCAAAGGAAATGTCATTATCTGAATTTATTTTAAAAGTAAATATTATTGAGGATTCCCTCAAAACTTCATAATCTTTCTTCACATGGTGCATATTAAAATTAAATATTTCAACTCTGAATTTTAATTCCAATATAGTTAAAAAAACTTTAATCTGAAATAATAGTTTCAAAATAGCCATTTTTTTCTTTTTTAAAAAAAGATTACACACAATATGGGATGGACACTTTGAAGAAAATATTTTCATTGTTATTTCAAATTTAAAGTAGGAAGACAATGTTAATTAGCATTAATTTCAATTTTTTTTAGCACTTCATATCTGTAATGAATCTGACTTTTGAAAGAAAAGTTGGATTTCAAACACATTATAGGAAGCACAGTGTTCCCAAATGTGTTCTTAACTACTATTTCCAATTTTTTTCCCCTTTCCTCTTAGCGTCTAAGATAAAGGATACAAGTTTTATGCAAATCAGGCAAGGACGAGTAAGTAGAAATACAGTCCTTGTTGTTTGACAGTAAGAAAACAACAAACCTCACTCAAATAAGTAGGAGTTTTGCATACATCTTAATACTGTACATTTCACACTCTGACCTCTGCCAGACACAAGCATCTCGGTTTAGCAGGGAAATAAAGTCTGTTTTCAGACACTTTATATTAATTTAGAATATGTCCAGCAAAATGTACTTAGGAACACACAAGACAACAGATGATTTGTGCTTTCCTCCTAAAATCACAAACTGGAAAAACAAAGAAAATCAAAATTGTACTTTAAGATTAAACACTTGCCTTTTTCTCTACAGGTATTAAGGAAACTGTGACTCTATCTTATGATGGATTCACTAGTACAGATGACATACAACATTCAGGAAACTGGATTTCCTGGAAATCAAGGTGACAGATTTACAGCAGATTTGTTCCCTACTGTTTCAGTCACCTGTCCTAGTACACAATCTAGTATCTCAATATACCAAGCTTAATATGCAGTAAAAATTAATCAAAAAAACTGAAATTTCACACCAGTCCTATATTAATGGGAAAAAACACACTTATTCATTAAAAAATTAACCTTATACTGAAGGCTACCAAAAAAACCCAAAAAATAAAGTATGTCCGTCCTTACTGCACACTTAAGCAACAATCCTGAAGGCACCAAGTCAAGACCACAGAAGTACCAACACATAAATTAACAACTTGAGGAGAAGAAAAGTAATTTCCAAATATCAGAAGAACAGTTTCTTACCAGAAGATACAGCTGTTGCCTCATCCTGGTCATGATTCTCATGCCACTGCATAGTTCGGTAGTAACTGAGCATGACTTCCCAGAGGGCTTTGCAGAGATCAGCAAGGCATGGAATGTAGCTGTCTGATGTAATATGCTTCCAAAAAACCAAAATAATATTGTGAAACTTAACAACTGTGTTTATTTTTTGCAGAACAAAACAAACCACACAAACCCTCCATACTTATACAGCTGAGGTACTTGATAGGTATCATTTTCTTTTTCAAAAGTATTTGAGAGCTGACAAATTCCTGATTTCAGTCAACTAATCCAATGTTGTTGAAAAACATAAAGTTTAGCTGTTAGTGCCTTTTTTTTTTTTTTTTTTTTTTCCCCAAATATATCTATTATATTTATGGAATGGCAAGGTAGATACAGAAGTAAAATCACACAGTCTAATGGTCAGCACATCTCACTATCAAAGAGGGAGGAAGCCACCACTGTGACATGCAGATACTGTGTCAGTTCAATGATACAGGTACTTGTACTTCAATAGTATGTAGGTATCTTCCTGGCTGGTGCCCCACTGGATTGAATGCTATATAAAGAAGTAGTTTAAAAATAAACAAACAGACAGCAGTTGCTCCAAAGAGCCAATTGTGGTCTAACATACTCATTAAGTGAAAAGTATCAATTTTATCAGAGAGAGAGATATTCAGTAAAAATATCTAAGAGGAGATTGTCAAGTAAAGAGATGAATTTAAGAAAAGTTCTTGCTGGGTAAAGAAAAGATATAAAACACATTGCTTATCTGAGTGGTAATGGTAAGTCTCCCTTGTCTCAGTTGCTGTGGGGAAGCACAGTCTCACAGCTTATAAGCAAGGGCAAAGTCTAGCTGCATAAATGTGATTTCAATTGCATTGTCACTTAAAGGTTCTCAGAGAAGTCTCGAAATTAGCACTTCAACTAATACTGTTGTGGAAAACAGCTCATAATTTCCCATTGCTACTTCAGTGTCCGCACTTGATTTCTCTGAGGCTAATTAGCTTTTACCATGTGAGTACTGCCTGCTAACCCAAAAATGTATATCCAAGATGATATAAAAACTTTCTCATTGCAGTTACAACAAAACTCTTCAAAAATAGTAATGGCTTCTGCAAGTCAAGTCAATATAACACCAAAATAATCAACCGTGGATTCTATAGAGAGCAAACCCTTCATAAAAGCAATCAATTCCCTCTGAACTGCATCCTCATCCACTGATCTAACTGGCTTTTTAAACACTGATGTTCCTGAGCAATGAACTGCAACAAAACTTTGATAAGCTTGAGTATTACATTTGCTGGAGAATAAACATCAGACTGGAGAGATTTCCTCACAAATGCAGATGCATCACAACCCTCCTACTTTTCAGATTTCAGGGGAAAAAAAATAAATAAATAAAGTGCCTGTCTTTATTTTTTATTTAATCATGTTCTCTTGCTTCCTAAATTTAAATAATGCTCCTGGCAGTAGCACATACCACCAAAGCCATATTTTCCTACACTATGCTTATTATTACAGACTCACAAAAACTGCTGTTCTTCCACATTAATAGATGCAACTAGCAAAAGTATCTGGAGGCCTAATATTAATCACTATGTCTTTTCAGTTTGCTTCTTCTTGTTTTTTTAATGGATTATTACTCTGGTTCTATTCTCTATCAAACCAGAGCTGACTCCAGCATATAAATTAGGCATCCTGAATGCATCACAAAAAAAGAGAAAAAGGCAAATTCTTGTTACATAAAAAATTAACAATCGAGAACATAATTTTTTACTAAAACACCCTTTAATTGGAGAGTGGATATACATTACTGACCACATTTTTGAGATACTTTTATCTCAGGTACTACAGACCTTTGCCAACAATGTAACAAAACAGAATAGTAATTTTACCATTTAAACAATAAGTTGTCCTGCCATTTCCACAGCTGTTTCAGCAATTTTCTCTGACAACTCATCACACAATGTTACTCTGACTGTATTTCAGGGCTTTTAGTAGCTATAAAATCTCAACTTTGGTTGTGCAGATCACTGTACTTAAAGACATATTGGCTTCCAGGTTGCCAGGAAGAAAGGATAACTTACTGAATACCAAGACAATTTCATTTAAACAAAGGAAATAAGCAACTGAATTTCTCTGAACTTATGATAGAATAAAGAAAGTCAAAACTTGAAGATGAAGCAGCTGAATTCCAGTAGTATTCAAAAGAAGGAAGGATGTATGAGCTAGAGCATGACACATCACTAGGAAAATAAATACTCAACAAGTATTCTGAGTGTACAGGCACATAACATACATAATGCTTAAGAATTACTGAAAACATCATTCTTTTTAAAAAACCCACATTATTATAAAATCCAGTATCTGACTTCCAGAAAAGAAACAAAAAAAAACCCCAACCAAATCAAACAAAGAAAAAACCCCACTATAGTCTGCAACTACATGCAAAGTGGAAATGAGCTATCTGAGTCGATTTAGAAAGATTTTTAGAAGTACACAGCTGGAGATCTAACCAAAAAAGACTTCAGTTTTTATATGACTTGCATTGTTTTAATTAAAGTACTCCATAAACACTTATATGTTAAGATCATCCTGGACTAACAGTGTAGAAAGACTGAAGAGGGTTCTCACTAGAACCAGACAGATAAAAAAGGTTCATATTTTAGTCTTAGGCAATTTATTCCCTGACAAATGAATGGAAGAGATGAAAGTAAATTTTTTTCTATGGCAAGTTGCAATCACAATCCAGCTTATGCAGGACTCTGATTTCACAAATGCACTCCAACGGGTAACAACCAACACTGAACAGTATGGCTTGTAACAGAAACAAAAATTTTCCATGTGCAGCCTGTGCCTAAATACCTCATTGTTAGCAAGAGAGTAATGAAAAATAGGGAAATCAGTAAATTTCAAGGAAATTACAGCAGTACTCATAGTGCATTATAGTCCCAAAGTTTGAGTACACTCCTTCATACAGACTGCCAGACTCCATCTATTGTAAGCTCACATAACTAAAGAACAGGCATTAGCATAGAATGAGAACTGAAGGCCACAGAGAAATATCAGAAGAAAAGCATATTAGAAACTAGGAAATAAAAACAGAAACACCCTCTAAAGACTTAAAGCAGAAATATGTGAGGGCTTCAGTCCAGAGAACACAGATCAGGATTTCCTGGCTTTCTTCAACTAGAATTCGTCTCACTGAAGTGCAAATACAACCTATCTGGAAACTTATTCATTTTGTTTATTAATACTTATGTCAAATACTCCAAATAAATTAATTTTTCATAATCCACTTTTGCTTCTGTGAAGGCTCTTAGATTATGTAAGCCTTTAAAGTCAAAAGGGGCACCTCTTTAAAATTAAACGTTTTTCAGTGCAAGTGTGCTATTTACTTCCTGAAGCTACACGATCCCAGGAGCTTTGAGAAAAGAAAGAGCAGAAAATGGGTCAGCATAATGAACTTTAATCTCCTTGCGACTGTAGTTTAATAAATTGCAGCTGATAGGGTGGGTCTTCACCCATACTTCAGTTGATGAGGGCTTGGCCTGTTACTGAAACAAATGTCCTAAGGAACATTCAAGATAGAAACATAATTTCAAATTTTAAACCAACGTTAGAACCACCTGTAATACTTCACACTCTCCCCCCACCACTGAAGTTTAAGAAAATTTGACAGAGTGTAACAATAAAATTTCAAGTGAAAGAATTAGAGTGAACTAACAATTCCAGTAACTAGCATTTGTACTGAAGACATGGGAGTGTTGAACTGTGGGCATCCTGTTTGTATCTTACAGTTTACTTTGAATTTACTTAGATGGTGTCTACACTAACTGTAACTAACACTGAAGTGCTAAGCTTTAGTGCAATCAAAATCAACATTGTTATTAATAAACAATTTGTCAATTAGCCTACTGTAGTAGTACAACTTGAGTTGTATTAACTGTGGGGTTTTTTTAGTAACTGAGACTCTATTTACTTAAGGTACACGCACAACAGTAGAAAAATTCAGCTTAAAATAATATACATATATGAAAAATTACATACTGTACAGAGGTCTTTATATTGTAACTTCTGAAACTTGGTGTCTGTGTTTCCTGCACACAGCTCCACATATCCAAGGACTACTTGAAACACAGTATTGTGAATGGCTTGAGTGAAGTGCATATGTAACTGGTCCATTGCTGTCTGAAAGAAAAGGAGTAACACAAAATCAAATAGTAGAATTAAATTTGTCATATGCCATCATCTTTTTATGTATGTCCTTTTCAGTACATAGGAAATTGTAAGCATGGTCTCCAATCTTTGTTTCAAAAACTTCTAACGTAGGACTTGGCAATATTACAATATGGCAACGTAAAAGAGTTCAGGTATTACCATTAAAATCAGTTTTGCCTGACATTCTCCCTTTGTAACTCAACTTTTTTTTTTTTTTTTACATTATCACTAATAAATACTAATGTTATGTGTAGATATTATATTTAGTTATAGAACTTATTCATTCATTTACCCTCCCAATCACTGATGAATGTGTCAAAAACATTAGTTGAGAGCACTGCTGTTTTTTTGCCACTTCCTGCTAAAATAATTTCCTTTGCAATGAATAAAACTAAATCCACAATTACAACGCCTTCAATCCATACACTTGCCAAACTGAGATCTTCCTCGAAGAATATAAAGTAGGATTAAGTGTTACACCAAGGCATGCACATCATATCAGTAAATTTTAATTAAAAACAAGAAAGATATTTGTTTAACAAAAATTACTTTTTCTAGAATAACAGATACCAATACATGTCCTAAACACTAATGAACATGTAACATACAAATCTTGCCATAATCATGATTGAGTTTGGGTCAGTCTGTTCCACAAGTTATTGTACTGATCCTTTGATAATGAACTCTACATAACAATAGTCCCTTTCAGAAACTGAATTTTCTCACTCTTTCAAGCTATGGTAATAATTGGTACACATGGTAGATAAGAACTGATCTAAAAATTATTTGATACGCCAGAATGAAGTTATCAGAATCTGCAGATTTGAAAATATTCCGTTTCACTACTTGCTATTTGATGTTCTTAGCTGCTGAGGAGAGCTGAGAACTCTACCACCTCTGTAAGAAATGTATAAGCAATTCTGCTTCAATCCTATCACAAATAGCCAATCTTCTGCAGCTAGTCCTAACATAAATTAGTCAAAGAAAACAGAAAGACAAATGAAAACATGAAAACTTGAGAAGATATTGAAGGTTCTTGTCATTTTGATTAATTATAAGGGGTAAAAATTGCAGACATTTCAATAATGATACAACTAAATTATTTTCAAGACAAGTTCAAAATACATATTTTAATAGTAATAAAAACAATCTCAAAAAGAAGCCTGTCTACCATGAGAACAGAGCAGGTAAAACTGGGCAGTAACAAATAATACTTTTGTTCAGAAACCTTGTTTCTCTTCAACAGAAAAAAATCTGCCTTTCTCAAAATATCATGCACTAGACTTTGGAGCACAAAAGGCATTGATCTATTTTGTTCAGTAAATCTTTTAAGGAAAGTGCATACAAAGCACTAATAGAGGAAGTCTAATTCCTCTTCTCTCTGGATTTCAAGTTGCAATCTTCAGGCACTCCAATAATTCTGCACATTGTTAAAATACGGGAAGAGAAATCCATTTCTGTCCACACTACAAAGCCACGCTGTTATCACAGTCAAGCCATGAAAAAAGAACCTAACTTTGCTAGAAAGGTTCTAATTAAAAAGAAACAAAAGCAAACCAAAAATTTAAGAACAAATCCAAACAGGCATTCTAATGTCAGACATATTTCTGAATACTGGGAAACAACATTTTAAAACCCAAGCATAATAAAGAACAGAGTTCCTGTCCTGTCTTCATCAGATGGGCACTTGGACACAATCTTTAGCCTTCTGGAGGCATCTCTACCCTCACTGTGTTATGAGCACTGATAACTGACAAAAGATGTATCCAGGACTTTCTCACTTCTCTACTTCCCTTAACTTCACAGGAGGCTGGTACCAGCTCCCACACTTCATATCCACTTCCTAAGGAAAGCAGTCCTCTGTCTTCCCCGAGAAGCCATCCTAAGCCTTAAGGCAGTGCATCAACAGAACTCCATCCTACCAGAGAGCTTAGACCTACTCCTGTTTACATAAGAAAAGACTCTGAGTGCACAGAAATGTAACTTTCATGTCATGTCCACAGTATAGGTTTGACATGCCTTGTCTCTGTCATGTTTTGTTGCCAAAAAACCATTTCCTCACATCTTCATTTCTGTAGCATTCAAGTACAACATAAAATGGGAACATACACATACAAAGTACAGGTTGGGCATAATTCGATAATATGGGATTAGCTATAAAACACAGTACTCACATGGCCAAATGCTATTTGTGTTTTTGTGTTATCAATTACAAACAGAGCTGATATATGGAATCACTGTAGTTACACCATGTCCAAAAAGCTACATGATACAGTAATACTGAGTTTACCCTCAGCAAGTACTGTTAAATTATCTGAGAATTACAAAAGCCTTTGTACACTCAGCAAGATTCACAGGCATTAGTGTGCTGGTTTTGGTTGGGGTAGAGTTAATTTTCTCTATAATAGTCAGTACCGGGCTGTTTTGGATTTGTGCTGGAAACAGTGCTGGTAACGCAGGGACGTTTTAGCTGTTGCTGAGCAGTGCTCACACAGAGTCATGGACTGGGGTGCATAAAGAAGAGTGTGGCCAGCAGGTCAAGGGAGGTTCTCCTCCTCCTCTACTCCGCACCACATTTGGAGTATTGTGTCCAGTTCTGGTCTTCCCAGTTCAAGAGGGACGGGGAAATACTAGAGGGAGTCCAACAGAGAGCTATGAAGATGATGCTTTGGGTGTGCAGCTTTTGCTTTACCTCTTAAGCTGCCTTTACCTCAACACACAAGTTTTGTCACTTTTGCCCTTAAGATTTTTTCCCCCTACAATTCTTTCCCCCATCCCAATGGGGGAGTGAGTGAGGAGCTGTGTGGGCTTTACTTGTGTGCTGAAGCTGAATTGCAACAATTAGGAAAACAAATTTTCATCACAGTACTCAAGGCTTCATGCTTTTACACCACTCCTCTTTGTGACTTAGTCAGACAGTACTAACCTGTGTTTTTCCAAGCAGCCTGTAAGCCTGCTGAACCTTTGTATAATGACTGATGTCAAAGTTCTTGCATATTTTAGAGAGCGCTACATCCAATTGTTCCTATACAAATGGAAAGAAAAAAAAATGTGTTAAACACTAAATAAAAACAAGACAAGTACTATGTTAATAACAGGCAAGGAAAAAATGTGTATATAAATAATCTGATAATTATGCTTGTAAAAAAGCCAAGACTACATTATTATTCCCAGGTGCTCAAATGTTTCCCTTTGCAGTCTAAAGCAGTCTTGCACATTTCCAAGAACACGCACATTAAAAAATGCACTACTTTGCTAAGTCAAATTCAAAGTGATGTTTACTTTGAGAAGGTCTAGCACCCCAATATTGGAGAGTTGGGATTTTTAACTTGGTCTATTCCCACTCCTAAGGAAAAAAAAAAAAAAAACTGGGGGAAAAAACTATGAAAATTCTCCACACCTGTTTCAGCTCAAACAACTCAATTAAAGATTTCTTAACCCTCTGACTGCGATCTATTAAATGGAATTAACACTATCTGACTTAAAAGTTCATTGTGACATAAGTCATTTATGGAGTACTATGCCAGTACACTGCTCAGTACCATAGGAGAAAAAAAAAAAAGCAAGCACACTCACACACAAAATTCCTAGTTCTGCCATGAGCTGTGTCTGAACATACTGAACAGCTTTGCAGTAAATGATCTATCGTGTTCACTGAATGAAAAAAACAAAACATACCTGAAATATGATTATATACTTACTAATATAGCTTCCAAGAATTTGACTATATAGCTTAATAACATAATTCTCACTTAGATACTGTAACATACTCAGAGATACACAGCCTAACTCTAATTATTTGCAATCAACAATGCAAGGAAAGAAAACATCAATAACATCTGATAACATACAAGTTAGCAGATTATTTTCTCTGCTTGATAGGCACTAAAGTTATTTCAGTTCTTACTTTTTATCTGTCAATGAAGTCTTGGTCTTGCAAATACAAACTACAGGAGATGGTTGCTTAGCCCCTATGTGCTTTTAATTAACTCTGCCAGAAAATTTTCACTACTTACATCATTAGCCAAGATCTATTTATGGATTTTAATCCTAGAGATTTGGTGAGAATTTTGTTGTTGCTGGGTTTGGGGGGAGGTGTTTTATTTTGCTGGATTTTTTAAGCAAATCAGTATTTTCTTTAAGCACCAAAAGGAGACTAGAATACAATCACAACACTGCATTTTTTTCCTAAACAAAATGGTAAAAGGAAAAGTAACCTAAAGATACTAATAAGCAGAATATGATTCTATATTAATTAGAATATGTATTCCAGTGGAATACTCTGTGAAACCCAGTATAGCTTGTATTTCTCCCATACACATAGACATAATTCCAGTAGAAAATAAGATACTTTCACAAGAGGAAAATAAATAAAAATCTTGAATATGACTATTTAGCTACCTGCGAATTTCTTTAACCAACCAACATAGCACACTTACTAATTTTAGTATGAACAGAATTTGCTCTGTAAAGCTGCTACTGGAAGGAAGTAAAGATGCATGTCTCCTTTTAAGCAACAAGGAATAAATAGGAAGTAAATGAAAGCAATACGATCGCAAGTTGAGTGACCTTAGGGGGGAAATACAATAAAAATACAAGTTTAATGACTGCCCTGTGTGAGAGGTAGAAGACAGCAGTCATTTCATTAGCTCTTTTGAACCAGCCAGGCTCTGAACTGAGGATATATCAAGTGAAAGAATAAAACAAAACAAAAAAATCAAACAACACCCCCCCAAAAAAAAACCCCAACAACAACAAAAACACACACACACACAAATTAAAAAAAAAAAAACAAACCAACCACCAATGCAAAAAACACCCAAAAAAACCATGTCACCTTTGCAAGAAAGCAAAGCACAAATGAATCAATCGGAGGAATTTAATAAAATTCTGATTCTACAGGAAATTAAATAACAAGGTATGATAATACATGCACTAATCTGACTTTCTAAAGAGCACATGACCAGAGGCATAGAGAGCTGCTGGGATAACTAACTCAGTTCACTGCTAAGCATTACATGCGTAGGCGTTATATGCACTACATTTACATTATACGTATCTACATTACTAGACTTCTTAAAAAAGCCTGCAATGTTCCAGCTCAAAATTACCTAGTAATGGAGTTAACAGAGCCGATAATTTTTTGCCACCAATTTCCAGCAAGACAGTTACATTTCATATTCATTTGTTTTTGTGATACTATCTACCAACTTCAATTGATCTTAGTCACATCCTTCCCAGCTTTTCAAGTCTCCCTTCCTAGGGCTTAGCACTCCAGCATTTTCCAGTCTGCTGACCATTAAAGTTTCCAGCAAAAATGTGATCTCTTGTATAGCTTAGGCAAAGCCACTGGCATGCTGCAAATCTGCTTTCCAGAAGTATTTAGTAGTCTAATGAATTCACAGCAGTTCATGGACTGAAAACCACCATACATCATCACCATACATGGGCACACCTTTGCTTCAGTACTTCAAACATATGTGACTATTTTATTCACTGCTTTACTACTTAAAGTGGGCACAATTAGTGAGCTTGTAGGTTTAACATACTATAGAGCATTTATGTTGATTGCAGCACAACAGTCTACAGGAATAGCAATGATAGTATTTAATTCCAATGATAGTATTTAAAAGAAATGTGCATGTTCTGGAACAGCTACTGACACTGTATTAGAAAGCTCTAGTACCCAGAGGTTAAATACTAACATACACTAAATATCAATATATTCATTCTTACCTCTATTTGTTCTAAGGTGTCTTGCAATTTTGAATTCAACTCACTATTAATGAAAGAAAAAAAAAGTTTAAAATAAAACTACTGATCATATTAACATTTCACACCAAGTTTCTCATTTCAATAAAACACATTTGCCTGTTACCAAGCCACAATATAGTAATTTATCATAAAACATTAACCAGCTGTTACAGTGTCAGACTAGCATCGCCACACTACCATTATTACTGAAAGGCATTTTCTGTAGGCATTTGCAGCATTCCTAACACTTCACATTAACAGATCTACTGCAGCAGTACCTTATGCTGCATTCGTAATGCAACAGTGTTCAGAAGGCCCAGACAAGACCCCATCCTGCTAGGATTTAGCCAAGCATTCGAAGACATTCCCAACACCCAAGCAACTGGTGCTCATAAGTGTTTTGATTTGGCACTGTGGTCTACAGCAGAACATACCCAGAAGGGTCAAGGCTGCCAAGTCTTTGCAGACTTTGGTATAATAAATTTTATTTGTTGTTCAGGAACTCCTTACAGAAACACTATAGGAAAAGTAGAACTTAAATTTACACAAATCTCAGAAAATCTTTTTAAGATCATAATTTCACTTCTCTGAGCTATATTTGATATAGAAAGATTAACAAAAATAGCTACCATTAAAGAAACTATTTAAGACAAAGAATGGCAAAACTGTTAATTTCCAACAATCAGCCTTAAAAATTTCAGAACACCAGCCAGAAAAATAAGATGCAAAACACGACTACTATGCTTTTGCTTGGAAGGGTCAAAGCAACCAAGAAACAGGCAGGATATTCTCTTTAAGCATGGAAGGCTTGAAGAGAGTTCTGAATAGAGTTTCCAGAGTATAATCATGACACCTGATCTTAGACAACATGTTTCTGTGCTCTGAATCTTCTCCTAAGGGGTCTATGTTAACTTTTGAAAGCTAGATTCTATCTCCCCTATCTAGTTCTCTCCACTTAAATGATATGCTCACCACCCCTCCTTTTTTGGTTCTGTTAGATTACCCAGATATGACACCCTCCGAAGAAAGAAATAGAAAAAAAACACATGAGAAAGATCTGGCATTAAACACTAAATTGAGCAGCCAGTATTTCTTTGTTGTTTTTCCACATGTGACAAGCCTTCAAACAGAAAAGCCTTCATAAGAATTTCATGTTACTACATCTCCTACTGGAATTTATGAGCATTTCCTGCTACTCCAGTTCTTTTAGACAGCAAGACGTTAGGCCAAGAGTAAGAATCTTGTTCCGTGCATAGAATCACTCCTTCTTCCCACCTTTAGAACTAGGTACAGCATGGACCGTCAGCCCCTATCCATAAATATATAGTTGGCTTACTGGTATGAAGTATAGAAGCTGCTGATATTAGCAAAAAATGATGCAATGCTCAGGTAGTCTCTGCACAGACTGAATAAATTAAATAATAGTACCATTGGAAATCCTATGATAATTCACAAAACCCCTAATGGTAATAGGTAACATAAACTACAAGACTACGATTCCTTTCAAATGAATGTCATGTACATACTGCTGCTAATCTAGCATTTCTTTACCTTTTCTAATTAAACTAGAAATACACATGGATTTTTCACCTCAGTCAGGCAACTTACATGCTCCTGCACATTAAGAACTTGCTCGACTAATGCAACGTCAGGGTGAAAAACTTCCCAGGCTCCAGAAATCATTTCTTGATTACTGCAGGAGATCCCATTTGACTAATTTCAACTGTACACTAGCACAGATCCTCGGGAAAACTAGTTCCTTGTTTCCAGTATTCTTAATGCCACGAAAGCCTCAACTTGCACTCACCTTGTGACGTAGGAAGCTTGAGCAGCTCAGGGACCTGAGCCCTCGTGTCACAATTCCCAGCAAACACCCCAAGATGAGGGCCATTCTGGCATGGTGTATATTTCTTTTCTTTTGGGAGAGGAGAATGGGGAGGAATTCAAAAGACTGTGTTCCATATGAAACACAACCGAGGTAAAACTGCCACATGCTTCTTACCCATTCAACTTGTGTGACAGTGCTGGCTTCCTATTCAAGTGAGCACTCATGCACCAATTTTAAATAAACACATTCATCGTTTACTTATTCAATCAAGCTATGACATATGGTGGTGTTTGCAAGTACGCAGCTTACATTTAAGTTTACTAATTTAAGAAAAGAAGGTACAATCACAAAATTCCATAAGAAAAGTAACTTTGATCAAGAATTGAAGTGAAAATGTAGAAATGCAGCGTCCAAATAGATCTGCAGTTATTTTCTGAACCAGAATTATAGAGGTAGTGCTTTAACATAATGGCTACATGATTATTCTGAAAACCCATTTACCATAATTGATAATTTAATTCAAGGCATTCATTTTATTCATAAAAAACATACTAGAAGTCTTTTTTGTTTGTTTTTATTTCTTTCATCCCCATCCATCCAAATCTAAATGCGCACATTTTTAGAAGACACATTACTGCCATATAGCAGAAGTAGCATTTCAATACAAATGCAATAAACAGAGTCATCCTATTATCTGACACTACATTTTCCTTCAGGTTTTTCAATTCACATCAGAATTGATCAACAAGCAGAAGGTAAAATTCTTTGGTTTATTTTTATATTAAATAAATAAATA
>JANHGN010006110.1:0-28868 GCA_024605025.1 Megaceryle maxima
AAAAAAAAAAGGGGGGGGGGCGTGTAAAATAAGAGCAAACAACATTTTTGGGGGGTTTTTTTGTGTTTTTTTGCCCCCCCCCCCCCCCCCCCCCAAAAAAATAAACTTACTGTTCTCACAGTGCTCAGTGAGAGAAGGGAACCTCTGAGCACCCTCATACTGCAGCTTGCAGCAAAAGCCATCCTGGGCAAGTCAGCAGTTGCTGCTCTCCATGTTCCCTCAATCTGTGTGTAGAGCTGGGGCAAGTCACATCAGTCTGGCAATAGATGCCCTTCACAAAGGCAGAAGATGCAGCTCTGCCCATCATGTGGTACACACAGAAGGTGAATAATACCAGACATTTCTTCTGCTCAGGTAAATTTAAGGATAGGAAGGTTTGTCTTGGCAATAAGGGGGGATTTTAAAGAGCATAAACAACCAGCATAGAGGCTGAGCCCAGTGCTATTGGCAATGCTTACACAAACTTGAATCAAGCAGGATCCCTTCACCAACTGGGAAAAATCCCACAAAGAGAGAACTACTGTGACACAGCTGAAGTCAAGCTGGCTTGTCTGACAAAATGTACAAGTAAGTCCCATCAAATGAAGACTGTAACCAGACCTAGACTTTTTAATTAAATGTTAGTTTATATCATCTTTATGAATTAAAAAAGTTGTTTTGTTTTCAACATCCCAAACTCTGCTGCCTGTTTTGCAAACACATTCACACCCCTTGTCTGCTTTTATTAGACTTTCTTGATTTCCCTGGTCATGGTGGAAGCCTGCACCAAGAGGAGAAGCTGGACCAGGATCAAGTCTCCATGTACCAGGAGGTACACGCTGCTTGGCAGGACAGGCTGCCCCTGTAGCCACCCTGAGGGCCAGTGCTGGGCTAGCCATGGTAAGGGAGTCAGGGAGCAGCACAACCTGCTTATTCCTGCTCCAGGGAAGACAAATTGTTGTTCTGCCCTGTGGCAGCATGATCCAGGGAGAGCAGGCTGGAGTCTGCCTTCAAGCATAGGGCAGTGGGAGTCAGGCACAAAATAAACTGCATTTTACTCTGTTCTGAGCCCAGGGGAGCTTCACTACTGTCAGAGTTGCTTTGGATTTGTATTGGTTGTACAGAGATGCGAGTTTTGGATTCACCTCAGACTCCTCCAGGTTCCTCAGCAGACAGGAAAGGCACCCCACATCCATACCCACTCTAATCCTCTTCACTTCTTGAGGTGTCCCCTCCAGCCGTGGCTGTATCAGAAGCCATCCAGAGATAGCTTTCCTACACCACATTTCCATTTGTCCTGAGCTGCCAGCCAATACATATTTCTTTTTCCTGCGGGGACAATGAATAGCCATTGTATTTGCATTGGACTATTAATCTGCCTGAATTTGGTAGAGATCCTTAAATGAATATTCATGGGAATTAATGTCATTTAATTCCTATTGCTTCCTGAATATAATTACATGCTGTACGTGAATTGGCAAACACCACAAGATATCCAGTCTTGTTGAAAGTCTATGACCACTTAAACACCACAAGCTGGACACGCAGGCAGGACTGAAGATGCACAAAGCACTACCAAGATGCAGCAGCCTGACTTCAGCAGAAGAGATGGGCTGGAGAGGAAGCCAATAAGAGGGAAGATAAATACACGGCAGGAAGCAAACAATGCCTTCACGGATGGAAAATATGATTTAAAAGGTATTTTAATAGAAGCTCTTCCCCAGGTATTTGTCTAAAGATAGGGACTACACTAAGCATTTGTATCCTCTTGCAAAAGAGCTTTATTTTTTCACTTTCTCACCCATGAAAAAAAACAACAAACATCTTTCAGGGACTCCTATTCCTGGCCTCTTCTGAAACCCAGCATCTCTCGGAAGACCTTTGGCACATCCTACAAATAAGAAATGCCCAAGTCCAATCCTCCTTCCTCAGAGCAGCCCGCCTGCCAAAGTTCACTCCGTTCCTCCAATAATACAGCAGTAATCAGCTCAGTATTGAGGCAAAACCCATCCCCAGCATCAGTGCTACCAACCCCTGTCGTAACATAACAAGGACTCTTCCCAAAATATTTGGGCTTGCCCTGTCACAGTGAGAGGCGTTCAAGTTCAGCGCTCTGTCAACAATGCCAGGTGTCTCCTGAACCTCCGGCACCAGAGCCAAGAGGGAGAGCTCAGAAGCACAGGAATAATCATTATTCACATTACTAAAACATAACGGAATGTTTAAACAGATAACGTAACAAAATTCTTCACAGCAAAAAAAAAAAATACACAAAACCCAAAAAACCTGTTTATTATTTATCCCAGTCAGATAGAAAATGAACTCAATCTCCTGGAAATCAAAAGCAAGGCTTTTTTTTTTTTTGCAACTGACAGCCATGGAAAAAAATATTCTATTGTGCCAGCTGTGCCCCTTCAAAGGGGTTGATGTTCTCTGCAGCTCTTGATAAACCAACTGGCAAATTTGGGGGAACAAAAAGTGACTCAAATTCAAACACAAACATCTAAGAAAACAAACCTGGTGAGAACAAAGAAAAAAATCCTAGAACAATTTCATTTCAAGTCAAAACAAAGATTTCATTTCAATTTTAATTTTGGGGGGTGGGGAGAGAGAATAAGAAAAAAGCCACACACCCCCTTGCTTGAAAATAAAATTAAAGGACATTTTGAACACAAAGTAGTTTCAAAATGAAAAATCAAAGTGTTTCATGTCAGAAGTGTCAAAACTAACAGCTTCAGCATTTGTCAGAGCTTTTTTTTTGAGTTTTTTTATAAATGACAAGTTTGGCATGTGTGCACAAACCGTTTTGGTGCTGCTGAATCTGCATTTTTGCATGCAAAAAAAAAAGAAAAAATGGTTGGGCAAAATTTTGCAGCCAGAAACCCCATTCACCATCCTTCCCTTTGTGCAGGGCCCAGCAGCACGCTACCCCGATGGCCTCACTGACACCTCTCAGCTCCTCTCTGGCTTATTAAAATTTTACCATTTGGTTTGCAGGACTTTTACAGGCCTGGTCTTTTCCAGAACTGGTTCCCTGGTTAGCGGGAGGAGGTACAAAGGTTAGGAGAGACCAACTGCGCATCTCTGGCTTGATGTGCTGCTGTGACAGGCAGCCACGGACCTAGTCTAAGGTGACATTAGGTAATTTATTAGCCGGGTTCATTACAGCCTTAAAGGTGCAGGCTAAACTCCCTTTCATCAGCTCACTGCCTTCCCAGGGTGAAGGTTCTCAGTACATGTTCTCTCCTGAGAAGCTTGGAGAGGTTTTGATCAGGTTTACACCTTACCTCACAGGACAACAAGGATGGAAATTTGAGGATATAGCACCTGAAATATGGCATTTAGTTTAAAAATCTTTGAATTGCATCAAACACTATTGCTATAAAAATTTACCGTGAAGCAACTGAATATATTCTTACTAAGAAACCAGCAGCCATGCTGATTTTTCGTGTCTGCTTCCAGCACAGCTGACTTTGCTGCAGGTTTGGGACAGCACCTAGTCCCCAAGAAAGGTAAAAGAAAAAAAAAAAAATCTTGACTGTAAGCACCACAAACCTGCATTTGCTTCTGCAGATAACAGACACCTACCTGCCTTTTGCTAACAGATCTCTGTAACACTTTCTACATCTCTGTCAGCACCACTTGCTGAATCTCTGCAAGTTCTAATTAACCTGGTCTCATGATCTTTGAGGCTTCCATAGGAAACCAATGTACTTCTCTAGAGCAAGAGACCAAATCTGAAACACCATCTTTTCCTCTGACAGCTTTTACTCCACAGTGGCTTCAAAACTCAGGTCATGTGTAGTCTGACTCTGCTGAGGGTCAAACCATCTCCTTCCCTCACCTCGCTGGACGGCAGTACTGGAAGCAAGCAGTGATGGAAACCAGTTTCTCGTATCTTGTTGACATTTCTGGAACTGCTCAAACTCCTGCTGTGGAACACACACAGAAATCCCAAGGCCATGCCATGCTTTCAGCTTCTAGTGGCACACTCAGTCCTGTCTCAGGGAGATGGTGTCCTCACTCCCTGCCCTGCTCACCCCATGAATTAAGCCTCTCCTGTCAAGGAGATGCAGTAATTGCAACAAACCCTGTGAGCAATTTGCTGTTGATGCTGTCTCAAATGTGTACTGTGCTGAAAAAAATTTCATCTTCATTTTTCCACTATTATGACTTTTTTTAATCCCAAAGTCCAACATCAACAAAGATTAAAGCTTTTACTCTAGTTACATATCTATGAAAACAGCAGTCTCCTGTGTCTTGGGAGATAAACACTACCAGATGCTCCAGTAAACACCAGAAGGGGGGGGGGGGGAACAACAAAACTAGAGTGACCAGAAAAAGGAAAGGGATGAAAATAAGTTAGAAATAGCAGAAAAGTAAACTGCTGTTTGTTCTTGCTATGTGGCATTGAAGAGGTTAAACCCCAGTATGCTGCCATCTCTAGACAGAATTGGTTGTTATTGCATTGATAAAACCCCGGGTTGTGTTTTCCTTGTCCATTTTGACCCGTATCTGACGTTAGCATTGCAAATGATGTCTGCTGCCATTCAACTAGTCAAAGTGAGTGGACAGAAACAAGACAGAGAGCTTAGCAAAGACGATACTAATGGAAGGGGTGGGAAAAGTCTGATTTACATGTAATTAATTATTATTTATGTAAAAACCATATCATTGTGGTGGCTCTTGACATCATTTAAAGCCTCTTTTCAAAAGAGAAGTCTCCCCTGTCAGTGCACTAATCTCTTGTGCTGTGCATATGAATTGTGATATGGTGGTAGCCACATTGGCCCATCACCATCACTGGCAAGGTTAACAACTGACTGCCCAAAAGCACTAAGCAGAATGATGCTGCCTCCTCCTAAACAGGTGACATTGCAGCACCAGAGCCATGGGAAACTAGCGAGTCATTGGTGGGAAGTGGTCAGACCTTAGGCCAACATCATGCAGAAGACAGAACTATGCATAGCCATTGTGAAGAAGTTTCAGATTAAATAAATGTATTTTCTTCTGAATTTGTAAAATTACCTTATTTATTTGACTTTAGCATCTAATCGCAAAATAATGACCTAGCCCAGCTCAGAAGTATCTTGCCAATGTTGAGACACACTCCAGCACAGACAAAATCTCCCGCAGGAAGACATCAGTCTTCTTCCTGTACAAATCAAACTGGTCCACAAAAATGAAGGGCACGGCTCCACCCCAGCTCTTTCAAAATTCAGCTGTCTCAGCCATAGCTCCAGTTCGGCTTCCAGTCACATCCCTGCCCAGTAGTTCTCACAGGAGCTAGGTCAAACCTCAAGTGCATGGATTACATAGGACATCATGACCTAATTTATTCAGGCTCCACTGGACAGAAATCTATATGGTGGAAAGCTTATTGGCAATATCGCACTGGTTCTCTAATTTGCCAAAGGAGCTGCTGGGCAGGAAACTCAGTTAACCTCAATGATGGTAGGGACAGATTAAAGGGAGCTGGACTCAAAAAACAGGCAGGTCTCAAGCAACCTTCTTAATAAAGAAAAACAAACCACAGCACTAATTGTAAGTAGGGGGTAAGTAGGGGTAGGAACTTTGTCTCAAGACATGAAGCAGAGGCTGGAGCAGATGGGATGGGTAGTGCTCATTGGAGGGAGGGATGTCACCTGGACAGATGGTCCCACACACCCATTGTGCTTGGCACACATGAGCTGTGCCAAGGAGATGTCCCCAGCTACATCTGCCCCATCCTCTATCTCCCCCACACCCACCTCTAGAACATTTCTACACAACATGGCCCCTGCCCATGCCATCAGCTCACGGGGGTCAGGCAATCCTGTTAGCTGGCTGCTAAGACCTCAGCTACCCAGCTTCTGGAGGACACACTGAGTAAGCCCAAGTTCACCCACTGCAGACAATGCAGACAAAACCAAGGGTGCTACAGGCAGAAATCTGACTGCAAGGCTCTCATCTACCCCTCTTGCTTTTAGGCAACAGCATAATATCCCATGTTCTTCTACCACTGCCTCCTTGTCAGCTGCTAGGAACACCAAAGCATAGCTAATGCCACCTGGGGGGGAGGAGGGGGGGACAAATTTCCCCCCTTAAACTTACAGTTTTAATTTCTAAGGAAAAAAAAAAAAACACCACCAAAAACCACCATGGTATTTCATTCAACCCTTGAATATCCCAGCTATGGTAGGATTTTCATCTTAGGTGAAATGGCTTGTCCAGCCTTGCCCAGTTTCTGAATGAACTCTGATACCAGGCAGGGCCTTATATATCAGCTGGAAGAAAACAAAGAGAAATTTCTCTTGATAGAGAATCATCTTCCCCCTTTTTTTTTTTTTTTGGGTCAAAAGCACAAAAACTGCTGTCATCAGTACAAGACTGAGCAAACTCAGCTCACACAGAGCACACGCTTGGCACAAGGAAACATTCTCACCTCTTGAAGCAGGCTCCAAGGTGGTCAGCTTGCCTTGCCATTCCCTCCATTTTACACTTTCAAGTTTTCTATTTTGGTTTTGATATGTTAGAATAGAAATATTATCAGAGTACCAAAAACTTTCCTTATCTGGTTGGCCTAGAGAACAGATGTTTTCCTGAAAATTCTTTGGCTCTTGGTGGTTGACAACTGCTCTCTGCCATCTTCGCACATCAAACATCTGCAGAGTAAAGACAGGGATTTGAGTCTCAGCAAAATTTCAGGAGGGCTCTTATTTCTGCTGTGGGTTTTTCAGAGTGAAGAAGTTATTTCAGTGGGAAACCTCACAGCCAAGAACCTCCTGACTGATTATTCCTGCACAGGGTAATTCTCTGGCTAATACATTACAGCTTCCACCCCAGTGCTGTGAGAGTCAGAGGCACATTTCCACCAACCCTCTGACTTGGTTAATCACATCAAGTAATTTGTTTATGAAGTTCAATTCTACAAAGCCCAAACTGGAAGCAGTTATTCATCATCCCAGATACAAGCACTTTTGCTATAATTTCATTTCAAGTCAACGCTGATCATTATCTACAAAAGGACAGAGCAATAAGTATTTAGTGAGTTTAGAAAACATGGCTCTTTCACCACACCTGCTGCCTGGCTGCCAACTTTCAACCATGTGGACTCTCCACTGCTCTGGGAGACTCCACTGCAGTAAACAAAGTAGTTTTCCCTGACTTCCCTTGTACCAGGTACCTCTCCCAAGTGTCTTTATGTACTCACGCCCTAAAGTTCTTCATGCAGGTCCTGTTTCCACAGCATTTCTAAGGGCTTGGTTGGAGTTGTGGTGATGGGAGTTGGTGGTTGGATTTTCCTCCACTTCCTCTAGGTCATCTTGTTAATTTTGAAAGGGATGCAGAAGAGATTTCTCTGTTGAACAGGAGTGGGACCTGTTTCAGGAGTTACTCCTGAACATTTCCAGCCGCCCACTCCCTTTCTTAATGTAAGGGATAAATGCAATCCCATCTTTTTCAGGCTTCCGAGGGAAATTTGTTACAGCATCCAAACCTGCAGCTGTCTCTCACAAATTGCTTCTATCTGACGCAAGGTAATGTCCCAAAAGCCTCTCCCTCATTTTGGTCATAGCAATGCCACTGAACAAACAAACTTCAAAGTAAAAAGTAATGCCAGAAACAGGGAGACATGCCTGGGGGTGAGAGAACTGGGATAATAAAACTCACGGCATCGCTTTGGTGTCAACAACCCTGTACATCTTGTGCCTCTAATTTCTGCAGTTTCTTGGAATGTTTCCTCTAACACCATTTAATTTTGGAGGTGAAAACAACAGGCAAGGGTTAAATCTGAGCCGCCACCCCCCACCCCCCTCTTTTCACAGCAGAAGGAAATCTGTTTCTCTCCCACCCCTCAGCATCCTGTCTCTGCTGCCTTGGAAAACACACAAATGCCTTACAGCTTCCTGAGGGGCAGAGACCTCAGCCTGCTCCCAGCCACCCTCTGCCCCAGTGGACCCTGCAGCATCCTGGCTTCCCCATGGCCAAGAGCCCTTCCCAGGGGGCTCCAGGCCCTGTGCCACAGCAGCTCCTTCCCTCCTGTCTGGCCTGGCCAGAGGAGCTGCTCTGGCAGCACCAGCTCAGTCTCCTGAGTGTTACCCCAGCAGCTGCTCAACCTGTCCAGGTGTTAGAAGTTGACCTTCAAGTCACCCCACAGCTAGCAAAGCTCTTCCTTGATCATGAGCAGAATTGTTCCTAAATGCCCCCCCCTCCCCCCATTGACCCCCTTACCAGGTCTACCCCAATGACTCATTTTTGCTTCTCTCTCTACAGTTTTGGTAACAGCCAAAAGGGACTTGAAACTGCTCCCTCAAAGTTGTCCCAAGCTCATCTGATGTGCTGCCCACTGGGCACCCAGGAATTCTCCCATCCCACTGATGCCTACCCTTGTGGCTCCAAGAAGCCAAGATATGCTCACAGTCATCTGGATACAGGGATCTCACAGGCCAAGTCACTCAAGCCTCAGGTAAGTCACACAGGTATCATTGCTTTCCCTACATGGTCCTTGAGTGCTGCCAAGCACATCTGCCTTTCCACTGAGTAGAAAGGCCAGCACCAAAGTCATAGGGTCCTCACACTGTTCCCAACAGGCTCAGAGAATGGACCAGCCATCCAGCTCCCCCTTGAGATACAGGGGATGGGTGCTATGAGGAGAAGCCACCCCTTGGCACCCAAGGAGGCTCACACTACCACAACCACATGACACAGCCCAGCCAGGAGGTGCTCAGTATCTCCACAGCAGCATCACCTCAGAACTGTGCCTGGGCTGATAAGTGTGGTTTGAAACATGAAGTGTCCGTGCTACCCCCAGTCCATGAGCTGGCACTTGTTGCTGTCAGCTTGAGGGCCTCTGAACCACACACCATATGTTACTGACACAGAGGCATGGCCTGAGAATGTTTCCAAAGGGCAGGTACTGCACACTTTGCAGTACACATGGGGAATCTGTGCAGCATAACTAGGGCACTGCAAATTCACACCCCATCTCTCTATGCTGGAACTTGTCCGTGGAGACAAGCCCCATGTGGCTTCTTCCAACACTCCTGGTCACGGGGGAGCGGCACAAAGATCTATAGCATTGCCAAATCTAAGCATTCAAAATCATGAGTCATAGTTTCCAAAAATTATCTAACTGGTATTAAAAAAAACCATAAAAAATTAATGAATTGTTTTTTCATCTTTCAGATGACACCCAAAGGTTTCTCCACAGTTCTCACTGCTAGAAACTCAAGGAAAAACAAACACGTGACAGAAAGCAGAAGTAGAGATTTTCATGATTCCAGAAGCTGGAGCTTTAAGGGGAAACAAAAATCAAAACAACACAACAAAAATCTTATGATGTAGAGATTATGATTTGGCTAGCAGCAGAAGTAAAACCTCATGATTTATGTGACAAACCTCAACTGAAAAGCTCATCTCAAAAACTTGGAAAAAGAAGGTGAAGCGTTCCGGCATTATTTTGGCTGCCAAAACAACAGAAACAATCATACAGAAAGGAAAATTAAAAAAAAATAATGAGATTTGTTCCACTTTCATGAGCTCAAAGACAAACAGATGTTGACAAAAAGATGTTGCAAATAGTTCTTGCTGTTGCTCAGCAGAGCCCAACTTGCAGCGATGCAAATGCGTCTCTCATTCATTATGTCATCCCCTTCACTCCCGCTTTTCACTCGCTCACAGAGCAGCCAGTGTCTTTGCACGCTGTGCGTTCTTTCACCAACACAATGGGTTTAATTTCAGTCTCTTGTACGCCACATTAACAGTCGCAATTATTTATTCTCAGTTATTCTGCAAGAACACACCTGTACTGGGTGCTTCCCTAAGACAAAGACGCTCTTCAGAGGCACGTGAAGACTCCCCACTCCTTAGTAACTTCTACCATTAGGACTAGAAGTACCAAAGGGCTCAGCTGGCTCCTGTGTACTACTTTCTGTCCCTCCTTCAGCACCGAAGCAACCTGTAATTTTATTTACTCAAGATTAGACCTGTAGGACCCAACCTAAATGATACTGAGATCCAAGAGGTGCTCTCCTGGAAAAAAGGCTTCAGAAATGGATCCCACATCCAAATTGAAGATGACGCCAGCACTGGTTTCATTTCAAGGCAATCCAGATGTTCAGTAAAGTGATTAGGAAGTGGTGTGTATCAAATATAAGATACTCTGTATTTAACTAATGCATTTATTTGCTCTGAATGGTTTTCCAGTTCAGGGCAGCACTTTGCCTGTCACAAGTAAAGTGCTTTGACAGAACACATGGACATTTCTGCTGCTTAAACTGAGCCAGCAAACAATGGCCAGCAACTCCCAAGTCTCAAAAGAGTTCAAAGAAGAACTGTCACTCTGATATATTTATTTCCTGGTCAACTAAATGCATGAGTTCAGGTCCCATTTGTCAGCATCCTGCACATCCATGGCCATTTGAAAGGAAGCAAATCAACATAATGTTATCAAGGGGTCATTGAGTTTTCACCCTATTACTGGCTAGCAGGTGTCCAGAGCATCACTAAAATCAGGTAATATGGGCCTTTACTTTTGAAGAATGGAGGCCAAGAATTAGTCCCAGATATCAGTGGTGCTGCATCTCTGTCCAGATAGGTTTTTTCCAGTGCTCTCTCCAAGTCAGGTGTCCACACTTGCCGGCACAGGGCTCTGGTACACAACCTGCCCTTGGTTGTGTAACCGTTACAAGGTAGGCAAGACCAGTCCATGGCTAGCAAGAGGTGGTAAAGCCTTGTCTCAAAATACTGCAGAATGCAAGTCCTTCCTGCTTCTCCCATAGGAACCTCTTGGTTTATGTTCCCCTTCAAGGAGAAATGAAGGTGAAGAACAGCTGAGAAGGTTAAATGGGTGGAACCTCTGGTTTACTGCCCTATTTAATAATGTGAGAGAAAGGGTAGCTCCCTTCTCCTTGGTAGCAAAACCTTCAGTGGATGTGTTGACTATTACCCCAGCTTCCTCAGTTTTCTGGGAAGAGTTACAGAAACAAAGTCTCCAGACAGTCACAAAAACATTAAATCCAGAGGCATCACATCCTCTGCTGATGGAAAACACTGTAGCTCCATCCATCTCAAGAAAGGCACCAGCTACCCCATCCCAGCAGAATGCAGCATCCACAAACATGGGCAGAATATTCTGCATTGTCAGGGTCCCCTTTGACTTTGGACCTATGTCTCTTCCTCACTCAAGTTTCTCCTTGCATTTCCTACTTGTGAACAGGGGAGGACTCATGAGCACATGGAGGGGAAAAAAAATATAATCCAGATAAGAGAATGCAGGTGGGTTGTAATTTGTAGTTTCACAGTCCTCTCTGGATAAGCCCCAACACAATACATCCATTTGCCTGCAAATTGAGAATTGTGTTAAACCCACAGTACTTCTGATGTAACAATATCTTCATGCTGAGAAACTTGAAGGCTGCTGAGAAATACAGCACTTAAGCAAAACAAAAAGCAAATTCCCAGCAGCACCTTCCACCCCCATGTTTTTATTGAGTTTTAGTAGGAAAGAATTAAAAAAATACAGAGGGCCTGCAGACCAGACTAGGCACTGTCTGCATTAATTCAGGGTATACATTACTTTCAGCTGATACTCAGATGAAAAATTAACCCAGCATTCCTCCATGGTTTGGGATTTTGAGTGAGTTTTGCAGATTCATCTCTGCTCCCTGGACCCAGTGCTCTTGATGATTTCCACTTACATGGGCACATGGGAAAAGGAGGAGCAGCTCTGTGTGAGTGCATGTTTGCAAGGCAGTCCCCGAGATGAAAAAAGAGACCGTGCAGAATAACAACAGATCCGAACTCACAAGAGATTTTCTAGAAGGGGTGGTGATAAGGTAGCTTTTCACCAACTTGAGTGACAGCAGAACCTGCCCACCAAGACACCTGATCTGTCTTGGTCATGCAAAAGCAAGTATCAGGAACTGATATAAGTGGCAGTATGATTTTTCATTAGTGCCTAAAGGACCTGGCACCCACCTCTTCCTGCACATCAGGGGGTGTTGGAATCCTCAATCTTCAGGGACTCTTATCCTACAATAAGTTTTTATCTTAAACCTCCTTAAGGAAAAAAAAAAAAAAGTTTTTCAGGCTATAAAGGTACAATTCTCCCAGCTGCTCTTATCCCATTATCATCAGATTTTAATTCTCAAAACACATAACTTCATAGTTGTCATTACATTATGTTACATAGAATGCAAAACAGAGAATTGTATTTATAAAGATTAATCAATGCACTATACCTACATTTTCTTGCTTATTTCTGACAGAAGCTCAGTTCTTAGCAGCCACATATAAATTCAGACCCCTTAAGGCCCTCCCTTGCACCAGAGGTTACAAATTTGAGCCAAGAACCTCTAGGACCAGCATGGTCTTTCTGTAAGGGGTACTAATAATCAAGAGCTCCATCTGTGAATGAGAGGGAAGAAGCACAACTATAAGAAGGTATCAGCAAAGAGACACAACCCTAATGAACAAAGGGCACACTGAGCACACACTGAACACTCCAACTAGACACCTTCAGCAGCTATCACACGTGCTTCACCATGCTGGAAGGACAGGCTTCCTCTCCTAGCCCCAAGTCCCCAGTGCCCTTGGAGCAGATCTGCAACACCACCACAGTGCTCCCACCTCCCAGGGGAAGGCTGATGGTCTTCTCTGAGTAACACTATGGCAATGCCCAGCCACCCACAAAGCACCACCACAAAACTCACCAAGTCATAACCAACCCCTGCAGCCTCCCAAGGCACATAAATCACTCCTGGCTCTACCAAAACTGCTTCTTCGCCAGTATTTCATGACATCCCCATGTCAGCAGCCAGTAACCCCCCCTAAGTAATGCCCCAAGAGAAGACCTACCTCCCACAGCAGAGTTTCCCTTGCTCCCTTGGCTTCCATCCAACCAGCCTTGATACATAACTGGCAGTAAGCCTGTACAGCTAGGATACCTTTCTCAACAAAGATCCCCTTTCCCCTTCCAAATCACATCTTTAGAGGGGAGCTTACCTTCCTCATAGGCTTTTATGGCCTCAGAGAACTCTGGGAAAACAGATTGTTCAGATGAAGCACATCAGGCCCATTCCTTCGTGGTCTGCTCACAGCTGTAGGCATTTTCCTCTCCTGAGCAGGAGCTGAAGGTTGCAGAAACATTGCATGAACCATCTCCCTTCCTAAGGTGGGATGGCTACCAGAAGTACAGGGGGGACCCTCAGCTCCAGTCTTTCTTGTCTGGACTGAGACCTTCCAGTTAAAAGAGTTGGACCCTTTAAGTTAAAGGACTTTACATGAGACAAATAGGGTGGCAGAATTAAGATGAAAGCAAGTCAAATGTTGGGTTTTCAAAAAATATAGTAAAAAAAACACATTAGATGAGAGTGACTGGCAAGAATTAACATGGGCATCCTCACTGGAGCAAGATCTACAAGCTGTAGCAAATAAATACAGGCATTTCTAGCGGGCATCACTTTATATACACCCTGCCAAAGCAAATCATTGGGTGGGAAATGAAAATCAAGAAGGAAAAATATATATGTTTCTGATTATTCTACCCTAATGTTGTGTTCTGTCATTATGGCAGATTGCTTAATTGTGCTGCTGATTACTTTTCCTGAATTCTTCCTACAGCTGTAGTTTTTGCAGTGCCGTGGAAACACTAATTAGCAGGAGGAATGTTGCTTTAATTTTTTTTTTTTTTTTTTATAATATATACATGTAAAAACCCATAGAAATCTTGGGCATTTACTTACTAAGTGCCTCTCTCTTGTTCATTTAACCCATCTTACTCCCCGTTCATCTGTCCCTCCTGTAAACCATGCCTGGGTAAAGGTGGAGAGGTCACATCCTGCTGCTGGCTGAGGAAAGCTGTAATCCCAGGCAGTAGTTTAGATCAGTCCTTTCCACCCCACAAAATTCACCTTGTAGAACAATCCAAACACGCATTCACCGTAGGACGGGCTGGTCTTTGCCTCCCTTTGCTACCAGGAATTATCTATGTACTTTGCAATATGCAAAATAAGCTGCCGATACAGGAACATCTGCGTGATGCTGTAATCTTACCGCACATTTAGACTCCACATTCTTAATGATCCATCACGGGGAATGATTTGATGTTCTTTAACTCTTGTTTCACTAAGCTGTGGCATACACTTGTCCTGCTTGCTCTGCAAGATATTGCTGCAATATATCCACTCGCTAAAGAGAAATGCTTCTTTTTTTCTTTAAATGAATGCTGTGAGATTTTAATTCTTTTGAGTTTTTTTGTCCTTAAATGCTAACTGCTGGTCGAGCCAACCTTCCTCTTCTTCCTTCTCTTCATTCTCTCTCCAGCAGATGTAATGGGAAGAGTGCAGTTGCTCTTCACTCAGAAGCATGTCTGGAACCCTCATAGAAGTTATTTTAAGAGGTGTCGGAGAGGATCCCAGTCATACTCTTCCATAAACCCATCAGTATGTGATTAACAGCAAAATCTGAGGCAGAGCAAGCAGCACATGGGTGTTGTTTGTAGGATTTACCTGTCTCTGAAGTGCCTGATCCCTTGACCCCATGCAGTACAGCACTTTTTCTGTTTCTCTTGCACATTTAGCCATGGACCGAGCCAGCCCCTCGGCTGTGACCTAGGGGCAGCCAGCTCTGTTTAATTAGCATTTTAAACCTCCACCACAGGAGGATTTTTGCTCTGGGTGCTTGAGACTACAGCTATTCCGTCAGCTCAGTTTGGGTTTGACTCCCCGGGAGCTCGCACAGCCCACGCGCCCCAGAGCAGCCACCTCGCTTCCCAGGAAAGGAAACTGGGGTGGGATGAGAAACCTCCTCAGGCGTCCTGGCTGCCCAGCGTGGTGGTGGCTGAGTCACGGGCGATGCCTGTGGGGCTGCCGCCCATTGCTGTGAAAGTTTGGTGGCTCAGCCTCCTCCCCCCAGGCACCCTGCCTGCACCCTGAGAGGCGAGCGAGCAAGTGAGGGGTGTTTCGGTTCACCAGCAGCACCAAACAGCCAGGATGAAGCAAATCAAAAGCAGAGGCTGAGCTGTTTAACAGACAGAAACCTAAGGTTGGGAGTGCAGCTCAGCTCAGCTTAGCAACTGCAGGGGGTGAGAAGTGCCCAGTACTCACTGAAATGGAGTTTGACCAACTGAAAGCTGGGAAGGAAATCAGAAATCTGGGTACAGGCAAGGGCAGCTCATCAAGCCCCACTTATAAGCAAGAATCCAACCCTGGGGCTTAAAACAAGTGCTTGAGGAGCAGAGGCTACATGGATCTCTCGGTGGCAATGCTTTATGGGTGTGTGTGTTGTGGAGACACCCACAAAACAGGAGGAGTGGCTACCAAAACTGAAGACTTGCACAAATCAAAAACTACCCAGCACTCTGACAGACCAAAGTAAATGACAAGTTTGGATGTCAGGTGGGAATATACTACTACTAAACTAACTCCTACGTGTCGTGAATATTCCTTTAAAAAAGATGACCCAAAATGTGCACAGACTCACTCACAAAAGGGAAAACCTCCCACTCAAGGGTATCCAGAAAGGGGTCACTCACCCAAGAGGGGCAAGGCCTCACTCAAGGATAGATTCAGAAATATTCACTCACCAAAGGCAGGGTGAGGGCTCACTCAATCCCGGGAAGATTCCTTGGGCAGCTTCCTGATCCAAGGGGAGAGTCCCTCGCTGCAGATCTGCTGCTCTGAAGACCAACTCAAATCAGCTCTCTGGAGAGGCTCCATTTATACCTTAGTTGAGTCTGACCTCTGGTCAATTCTAATTAGCTGGGGGCAAGTGCTCAAAAAAGGCAAAGTAGGGACCTGAAGCAAAGTAATCAAGTTTTAATGGATGTAAAACCCCAGTCTTTGTTAGGTCTTTGGCAAACCCTGGTCCTTGCCAGGGAAGATTTGTCTGCCACAGTGAACAAAATCTATTGCCTTCTTCCTACATATGGTTTTCCACCAATATATTGCTCCTGAAATGCTGCTAAAATGACTTGAACAAATAGTGCTGCACACCAGGAGAAGGGCTTCAGGATGCATCACACTGACTGAAGCCAGCTGTGCCTCTGGCAAGGTGTGTAGGCAGAAACCTTGGCATCTCCTGGGCTTTCTACACACTCTTAAAAGCACCAGACAGCACGTGCACGGCTGGCCTCGTGATGCTGGAGGCACTGGACTTGCTCTGAGCCTGCCGTGGAAGAGCTCGTGCATGCTGAGTGGGCGAGGTCAGCATCTCTGGACATCTGGCAGCTCCCAACATGCTGCCAGACATTGGGAAATCTGAGACAAACACACAAAAACCTCTAAATCTGCCTGTACACAGCGTTCAGGTGGAAAATTTCTGGGGAAACCTGCATGTAAGTAGCCCTCTGCTCTCCAGCCTGCTTGGCTTTAGCCACAACTGAAAAGCAACCAGTTCTGGGGTGGGTTGAGACACCTGCAGTGCTGGGAGCCATGGCAGGAGACAGAAGCTGAACATTACAAACTGTCAAAATGTTGCTTTTGTGATGCAAACTTCATCTGCCCCCCATTCCGTGCATGACTGGCCATGCTGCTAGAGCAAAGCACACACAAGAGCACAGTAATGCCTGGCATTAGAACTTCATCAGTCACTGCTAGTTAGAAAGGCTCCCACTGAGTCTTGCTCCAGAGCCTGGGGTTGCCTGTGGCTTGGGTGCTTGGAGAGAGCATCCATAAAGGAGCTGCACAGCACAGCCAGGACAAGCAGCACCTGAGACATCCCTCTGCATCACAGCTGGGGAAGGTGAGGTGCCCCAAGGCTTGGGGTTTTGTGGTATCAAAATTAAGACCTTTATCCCTGGACCCACTCCATGATCAGGTTCACTAAGGTATCTAGATACAAGAAGTTCATTGAACAGCTAAATCCCACTGATTTCACTGGACCTCTGTTCACAGGGAGCAGTCCCTACTTAAAAGAGCTTGCAGGTGAAGAGCAGCAATGTCAGGTAGTGCAGGTTATGAAAAACCAACAGCACAGACAGCAGATGATTAAAAAACAACGGCAGATACATGTCCTCTAGGAGAAAAGCCATTTTATCTGCTTGTTCCCAGTAAGTACAGGAAGATGTTTCATGGTCACCCTAAGTATTAGGATTTAATAACGTTTGGCTGTATTAATCTGTACTGCACAGCAGGGAATAAGGTAATTTTTCCATCCTTCTGATTATATGTAAAAATTTTATATGAGCTTTTTTGTGCATTTGATTGCAGCAACTTGGGATGTTTCCCAATTCACTCCTCTCCCAGGACAGTTTTCCTGGATCAGCAGCTAGCGAGCCCTGGTGGAACACGGGGTATAAAATATTTGTTGCTTTAACATTTTAAACAACCTAGAGAGAGGAGGTCACACTCTCCTGGCACGTAGCCCACGTGCAGTGCCTTTGTTGTCTCAGAGGCTCTCTTTTAATATCTGCTGCAGCTGAGCAGCAAGAAGCAAAGTGGTTCTACACAGTGACACACACACAAACAGAAGTCCTTGCTTCCCTACCCTGGCACTCTCTTGTTGAAAACCTTCCAGTTTGATTAAGGCAATGACTTGTTGGCTAAGAACAGCCTCACCCACCCCCTAAATGGCAGCATATGTAAGTCACTTTGTTACTTCAAGTCTGTATTTCTTTATTAGAGGAGATGCTGCAAAGTACTTGAAAATAATGTTGGCTGCTGTGAACTGTGGTGCCTGATCAATGAGGGACATGACAGTCAATTACCCTTCCACTTTCTGATTGTCCCCAGCAATCAGGCTGGATCAATACCTTCAATCTCAATTGATAGCAGATATCAAATCCAAAACGGTGTGTTTCATTTTTCTGGAAGTACTATCACACTGTCTACAGGCAGCCACTGCATTTATTTAACCATTCATTTCACTTCTATCTTGTCCAATCTGGCCAGGCGATGTGTTGTCCAAGTGGCTCGTGCACATTCTTTCAGCACAGCAGTTCGACCTGAGCGGAGGGGAGCAGCACCACCCCAGCTCATTGCCCCAGGACATCTTTAGTGCAGAATTAGCTACCTAAGAAAGGCTCTGTTGGAAAATAAGGGGGAAAAAAAAAAAAAAAAAAAAAAAAAAGATTATGTTATTTTCATGCAAAAGCATGAAAATCAAGAGGGGGAAACTCAGATGGTGAAGCAAGGAAGATGTTTCATAAGGTGCCGCTCCAGCAGTGCAATGCGAGTGGGACAGCCAGGAGATGGGCTGCAGCAGGGCCACCACACCCCTTGCTCTTGTCCCAGGCATGCGGCTTCTCCATCCCTTGCCACCCCTTGTGCTACCCTGTTACTGCTGAAGCAGTGACAGTCTCTCGGTGTGCACTTGCAGAGCGCTCAGCGTCGCGGGAGGGAGGGCGGTGGAGGAGCAGGAGGTTGCTCCTGCCTTTCTTTCAGGAGACTTAGCAAAACTTCCAAATATTTGAAGAAGCACCGTGCCAGGAGCTCTTTCAAAATTTCCTTTAAAGATGCCAGTTCGAACAGGCTTTTGTAATTGAGAAGGATCATTTACATTTGTAATGGTTTAAACAAAAAATGTACACACTTATATGGGTGAGATGAGCCAAGGCCCTGCTGTGGTGGCGGTGGCAGGAACAGGACAGACTGGGATGGAAATAGTCTGGAGCATAGAAGAGCTTCTCTGCATTCTTGCCCTCCCAGCCAAAAGACTTGTGAGATTCAAATAGGTGTCCCCCCTGCACAACCACAGGCTGCATGACATCTCCCTGCCATTGACACCTAGGGGTGTCTGGGCCCCCATCACACTAGGCCTATTCTCTTGGTAGCCCCTCAGCACTTGTCCTTTGTACAGTGGTGTAAGCTCCCCCATGGGATGCCCACAGCAGCCAGAATCCCCATGCTGACTTCTGGAGCGCTGCTGCTGCCAGGGACATGCAGACAGCTCCACTGTGAAGCCAAAGGTCTCTCGCAGGCAGCAATTGCTCCCTGCAGGTGAATCCCAACCCCGTGACTTGCCACCATGGTGCTGCCAGCTCCCACAGGCTTCACTGTGGGTAACTGGCATCTTTAAAACACCATGTCCTGAGGTCAGACAGCCGAGGCTCTCGGCTTCCCCTTAAAAAGACATGGGGAGGAGCAGTGAAAATATGAGATGTACCTGCTGTGTCCTTGGAGTCATGGAGAGAAAGTTAGAAAACATGAGCTCAGGATGCAGACAGCAAAAAACCCCCACTCTTTTAAAAAATATTTGCTATTGGGTTTGGCAGCAACAGGTGTGACCTGTGGGTCTTCACCCTCAGGTGACTCCCTCAGCTCCCTGCAGCATCAGGTAGCTCCACCAGACATCTCAGGATGCACTGCAGAAGGAAACACTGCGAGCCCAGGCCAGAACCAGGGCTGGCTGCTTGTATGGGAAGGAGGGGAGAAATACTTGTTTAATTCATTCACCAGAGGGGCTGAGCACGGCACAGCTCCAGCATAGCTCAGGGAGGACTGGGGCTGGGTGATGCTACTCACCGCTGTGCAAGTAGGGGGTACTCCCCATGCACCTTTGGCTTCTCCCACCCTGCCCTTTACAACCTTTAAATAAAAATCCAAGGCAGGGAACCTCTCAGGGAAATTCAAATGCCCCAAGGTGCTCCCTCAGCCCTTTCAGCCCCAGCTCCTGTCCTTGCTGCCTCCTGCCCTGCTCTTACTGGACATTGGCTACCATTTTTAATGAAACAGATCCTGATTAGTTGGCCGTGAGCTACTTCATTTCAGTCTCCACATGCAACAGAGGCAGGAGTGCAGCTGAAAGATAATGGAGATAAAGCATTAGCCCTATGATCGCAGCATGGCGAGGAGCCAAGGTGCTCTCCCTCTTTTTTAATGCACAATACTTGTTATAAGATTGAATATCCATTTGGGGGCAGAATTCACCTACTTTCCTTTGCACACTCCCCTCTGAAAGCATTGTAATGCTTTACTTATTGGCATTTTATTTTGATGAATAGGCTGCAATTGGTGCAAAAATATCCTGAATGGCATTAGGAGACTCAGCCATGTGACTGTTGGCCCATTTGCACTAAGTACCATCAGTTAAAGTTCATATTACTTACAGGATGCTTAAGCCAGCGTATTTTCCTAACAGGCATGGTCCTCTGAGGGTAGCACTAAGCATGCTGGGGACTTCTTTGAAGTAGCATAAAGGGTAATTATTCCCCAAAGTCCCATTTAAGAAACACCCTTAAAAACTAAGTTTTATGCCTTTGCCGGAAGACAAAACAGAAACAAAACAAAACACAACAACCCCCCCCCAAAAATAACAAAAAAAAACCCCCAAAACCAAACCCTCATGAAAAAAAATCCTAACCAAAAAACAACCCAACACAAAACCCCCTGCTCCTGCCTGCTGGCTGCTCATCAGAGAAGTGTCTGGAAGGCCCAGCCCAGGGCTGGCTGCAGGGCTGGGTTTGGAGCAGCATGGAAAGGAGAAATGTCCTGTCTCTGCTCCTTGTCTGGACTGAAATGCAGGTATCGGGGGGTAAAAATCAAAACAGGAGGAAAAAAAAAGAAAAAAAAGGGGGAGCTTGGAGAAATGTGGGTGAGGTATAAGAGGCTGCTTTTATTTGTTGTATTTTATGTAACAGGTGGGGATAACACAGGTTATGGTGCCTGGAAAAAGCAGATTTCAGTCAGCAGTTACTGCAACGAAGTCTGAGCTCATGCAGATTTCTGCAAACTGTTACAGCCACAAAATAACTTCTCCCCTGACAAGCTGGCCCCAGTACTGGGCTACCCTTTACCAAAGCCCTTTTCCTATCAGGAGCCCAGGAAAATGCAGGGCCCTGAAGTGGGCTGTGCAAGGACTCCTTGGCGGGTGTTTTGGGGTGCGCATGGCCACGCCATGCAAGGTGGAGGGGTCTGCCCAACACCATAGGGCAGGCAGCAGCCAGGAGGATGCTGAAGTGGTAGCCACATTAAAAAAATGCCCATGCAACGTGACTGGCTCCCCCCCAGCACTACCCATGCACCTCCACTGCCAAGGGCACTAGTGCTGGGCAGCAGTTAATAACCCAGGTTATCAACACCACCAGCTAACAATGGTGGTTAAATAGAGCAGCAGGGAAAAATCCCACTGCTGGTTCCAGTCACCAAACCTTCCTCGTGCCACAGGGTAGGAAAAGGACATCAGCCACAGCCCACTCATAGGTATGGATTTTGCTGTTTTCTTCCAGAATTGCTCCTGACCTCGTCAGAGCTGTAGGGCAGCTGTGGAGACACAGCCCACTCTTACTCTTTAACTGCAGAAATGCATTTGATGTGCTCTTGTTTACTTTCCAAGAGTTAGACTCAGCCAAGGCCCTGTCTGAACACCAAGAAAGCATATTTCTAGGTAGGGAGAAGAGGGGGAAAGGCAGCAATTCAGTGCAGCTCAAGAGAGGGAAGAAGCTACTTGTAGGATACAGAGGTCCCCTCCATGGTTTAGTATTTCTAATTTCAATTCAAAAATGTAGGATGTTCCACCCCCTGCTTTCTGTCTGGCTTTGGGTAAAATGGTTGGCAAAAAGTTTTCTTCCAAAAATATTTCATTTACAACATCAGGGACATCACCAACACAATTGAGCTTTGCTAGCCCTGTGTCACATGGCCCTTTATGACAAGGATGCTGGTTTGCCCTGATGTGGACACAAAGGGCTTTACCTGTGTGCTACCAGGAGCACACAGCTCTGGGGAGACATCCTGTCCCAGCCCCAAGCACGGCCAGCTCCCTCCTTGGCCACAAACCTGCCCAGCCACAACAGCTTCTCCCCTCTTCCTACAGCTTGCTTTAAGCTTTGTGCATGCTCAAGAAAAGGGAGAAACACCCAAGTCTAGTAGAAACATATACCATGACTATTTTTAATGTGCAGTTATGCCCAGACCCTCCCCCCTCAAAAAAAAAACCAACAAAGTGTTTCTTAATTAGCCAGCAACAGCTAAATAAAATCCATTTCCTTACTGCTGTTCATAATTTAGACAGCCTCCCTTCTCTTATTTGCAGTGTTTATACATGAATTCCTACAGCATTATGCTCTTTGTGTAAGGAGGAAAAGTCCAGTCCAGACACAGCTCCCTGACAGCTCCCCCTGACTAATAGCAGAATTATCCTTACATAAGTCCTTGCTCTTCCTCAGCACTTTTTTCCCCACCGGGAAGGGTGCATCCCCGCACAGCCCGGCGGGATGGGAGCCGCGCAGCCCAGGCTGGCTCCATGCTTTATGTTGCAGTGCCATCTCATGGCAGCTCTAGGGCCAGCCTTCCACAGGAGACCCGTTGTCTTACAAACTCTTTGCAGGTATTGGTGAGCTCTTCAGGTTTTAGATTTATAAATCCCCCCCAACTGTCAAAGATTTTAAAAGTTTTTAATTACCAAAAGTTCTATTTCCAAAATTAAGAGCCTTCAAAGGAAGCTCCAGGATGGAGAACAAACAGCAGAGAGATAATTGATTTTCCTAGAAGATGATCAGCTTTCCAGTCCAGACTGCTCCTGTATAAATGGCTACACTACACAAACACGTCTTCCATATCACAGAACATCTCTCATAGCTCCTTGAGCTCACTAGAGAGAATAAAAGAGAAAAAAAACCAAACCACACTTAGATGTGGAAGCCATTGCAGGCTTCCAACAGTAAAACTATTGCAGAGATTGAACTTCCACCTCCTCATGGCTCTGAGGAGTTTCCAGCAGTAAAAGCTCGCAGGTACCAAACACCAAGAGCAACCCCCTGCTCCATTCAGCACCCTTGGGTGTGCAGCTAGAGCATCTCCGTCCACACTGCCAGGGACAGTTCCTTTACAGAGAAGAAGCAGAATGAGCACACACCAAAGTTAGATGCTGCTCCCTGTCTTGTGGTGTGCTGGCAAGCTGATGAGGTGTGCTGGGAAATCCATGCTTTCAGAAGACCTGTTCTTCAAGGCTTCAGTTCATCCTGTGCTCAAAGGAGGATCAGAGGGAGGACTAATCCCAAAGATTAAGGTCCGGATGCAAGCAGTGGAGGGAAGCTTTCTGCTCCTCAGAGCAGCAGCGCACACAGCACCAGCTTGGAGTGGATTCTGCTTTAGCAGGCACAACACAGGAAAAATCAGACATTGTTTCCAACCAGCTCAGGACCCCATTTGCAAAGGTCAGGACCAGGGTGGGAGATTGGCTGTCAGCACCTCAGAAGGTCTGCTGCCCTCCACCCCAGAGCCAGATCAACAGGTCCCTCCTGGGAAAAACCCAGGATCTACATCTGGAAAAACAAAACAATACAAAAACAAATAGAAACAATAACCGTAGAGGAAGAGGTGCAGCAGTGCAGCACCCTATCCTGCCCTCATGGGTCCCAGCTAGGTATTTTCTACACTTCAGAGGAAGGGCTCAGCCCTCGGGGTCACATCCATCCTTCTGGCTTGGGTTTGACCATCTTGAAACCAGGTCTGGTAGGAGTTGGGTCTCTGATAAAAAAACCCGAGATGTTTTCTGGCAGCATGTCAGGGCAGTGCAGTCATCAGCAGAGGGTTTGTTGCTCCCTTGTTCTAAGTGAAGATGGTTCTGCACAAGGCAGGGGAGGAGCAGTGGCTGTGCTCCCTTCAGACCTTGGGCTGACTCCAGAAATGTGCAAAGGAGGGAGAGAGGGGTGCTCGGGGTGATGAAGGTTGTGAGCTGCTAGAACTGCTGAAAAAGTAGCAAGAAGGATGGAGGAGAGGGCAATGAGGATGCTCACATCAGCTTTCAGCCTTGGCTTGTCTCCAGGGGCAGAAATATCGCCCTGATTACCTCCAAAAATAGAGAGGGGTCTGCACTCCAGTCGGGTGTCCCACAGGGATAAAGTCTGGGAGATGCACCCAGTAAACCCTTGCCACACAGCCGTGGCGAGAGGGTGGGGGATCCGAGACATGATGCCAGAAGTGCGGCGCAGCTGCTTCTACAGGGTGTGGGGAGTGACTAACAAGCTAGTTGGGAAATACTGAAAGCAAAACAAAACGTCCCCAAAAAATTAATTATCCCAAAGGAAAAAAAAAAAGCCAACAAACTTTCTGTGCAGACTGTGCCTGTGCTGCACAGCGTGGGATCATTTCTCATTTTACCTGGCAGGTCACTCTCTCTTTTTACAGACAAATATTATTTTTAAAGGCTGCTAAAATCCAGCAGTGCTAATGCATTTGGGTCAGGATTTTCCTACTCCAAAACCACTGTTTTGTGACCAAAAGACACTCAGAAAAAAAATAAAACCAAACCACACAACCTTTCTGCCTTAAGCTGTGTTTATGATCCACCCCACACCTCTGATGGCTGCAGTGGGGGCAGAGGGGGGTACAGGGTACTGGGCTGGGTGCTTCCCCAGTATGATGGGGGGCTGTGCAATATAGTGACCAGCCAAGGGAGAGCACAGCACTACACAGGTTTACATACACTATTTATCACTTGCTGTGTTGTTTTCTCTTTGCACACTTGTATGGAAATGTAACTACAAAACATTCCTATGATCTGTTCCCTTATGTGCAAATACAGCTTTAAATGACTTCTCTAGGAAAGAATCCTCACTGTTTTATACAAATTGTCTTGCATGTTTATTACACAGAATCATGATCCAAAAAGAAAGGGATACATCCCATGATTATTCATAACACTGCTTTCCCTTATGCATTAGGAGCTGGAACATACTCCAGGCCCCCTTGCATGATGAATGATACCTACTTTGCTCTTCCCTTCCAACTTGCTCTGATTTGCTTATTTATGGAGCCTCAGTGCACTGATGAAAACCCTTCTCTCCCAGAGCACATCATGGGCACTGGGTTTGCAACAGGCAGTTTGCAGGGGAAGCAGTAAGACCTTAAACTCTGCTTTTGGCCTTGCTGCCATGCAAAGACACCGTGGGACCACTCCAGAACTCCTGCACTTGCCCCTGACACTCTTCCCAACAGCTGGTAGCTTCTCTACCACATTTAAAGCCCTTTCTCCCACTCTGTGTCTCAGTGCAGAGCACTGGGCTGGAGGCAGGGCCACACAGGTGCACGGGTGTCCACTCACCTGCTCCAGGGACATTGTACCCGAGAAGGTGTGAGCAGGACATCTGCTTTATTTAGCTTGGCTGGCTCAGCCAGCCCATTCCACAACCTGCACACAGCCTCAGGAAGAGTGAAAGGGAACAACCTACCCGCCAGCCAAGCCAAATCCTGGGAGGTCAAACGCTGCAGCACAGCTTCTCAGAGAGGACACACACATCCAAGGCAAGTCCACTTGTCTCCTGGCACAGGACCATCTTGCAGAGCTCTGCACTAACACCACAGCCATGAAGGCCAGCCCCAGGCTCCAGCATATGCTGCCTCCCTCCCAGGGATGAGGTTTTGGCAGCCCAGCTAGGAGGAAGGTGCTGGGGTGGGGAGTCCCAGTGCAGAGAGCAGCCCCCCTGTTCCCCAGCAGCACGGTAGGTACATCTTTGGAAATAATCCAGTCTTCATTAACTTGTCAAATTAGGAAATTGAGAGCTGTCAAAGTATAGTGAAGATTGGAGGTGGCTTTTGCAGCAAGCCGTAGGATCTCCCACTGTTTGTCTAATCTAATTTCCTCATCGTTGTTGTCCTAAGAGAATCATTACAAGAGAGGGAGAGGTAGAGAGATGCAGACATGAACAGTTTCCAGGTGAAAGCATCTCCTTTCCGTGTGCGGGTGCAGACGAGAGGGTTTCTATAAGCAGCTCAGGATCAGTAATTTTCCTCTGTCACAGTCACCTTTGTGTTTTAAGACAACTCTTAAGCTTCATCCCCTCTGGTCAATCCTGACATAGGAAGAATATAAAAAGTGATTTCTTTTGTACTCCCATCTACTGGCAAAGGCAGAGCGTTGACTGAGCCCCTTCTGACCCATGGAGCTTTTGTGTTCCTCGCTCTGAAGTATTGTTAGTTAATTATTACTGAGGAGAGCGCGCCAACCTGTCCCAAACCTGCCACACTAAAATAAAAACCCACAGCAGACCAGGCAAAGCCTGTAGCATGAAATGGCTCTAAATGGCAGATGCTTTGATGAATTAGTTTGCAGCAGCCAAGCAGCATTGCTAAGGCACAGGGCACGATGTAAAAGCACTCTCCTCTACTTGTTCCTGCTCCCCCCATCCTCTTTTTAAACACCACTCTCCAAAACAACACTCTACAAGCATCTCTACGGTACAAATAAGCCATAGACCAAAATAATTTATTCTGATATATCTCATTTCCAGGACCACTTTGCAAAAGCAGTTAAAAAAAACCAAACCAAAATAAAACAACAGTACAAAGCAGGGGAGCCCAGCATTGAGAAGTCTTACTATACAGCTGGCAACCCCAGCACCATCACTGCTGCAGGAGGGGAAAGGATTTCTTCTCAGCATGGCAAATACTCCTGTCTTCCAGCATTGGATTTTAAGGCAGCAGCACAAGAGAGCTTTGTGAAAAATCAGCAAGTGAAGTTGCATCTGAGATGAAGTCCTAGAGGAACCAGCTGTTGCCACAGCAGAGAGAGAACAAGCTGTCCAATGACAGCAGCAAATCCCCAAAAAAATAAGAGTCAACACCATCTTCTCTGGAGAATGAAAGGTTAAAACCACACTAGCAATTGGTTGGGGACAGGCTTTTGAGCAAAGCTGCCATTTCTTGCCTGCTAATTGTTATGTTTTCCAAAGATTTCATCAAATAAGTTGTGTTCAACAAACTGCTATTTAATTACCAGAGTAGAATCCTTTTAATTAGCCAGCCCCAGAAGACAGCCCTTCATCCCTGTTCAGTGAAATTCCCAATTAATCCCTCCAGCAGCAGTTGTACAGCAGCCTGGGGAGCCACGGAGAGCTATTAGAGATGCCTTAAAGTCCAGAGAATGATCAAAGCTTGACCCCAGCCTGCTGCTGTCTTCAGCAGCCCTGGGAAGGTGCAAACCAGCACAAGAAGAGTAATGCTCAGAGGTTCATTCCTCTTACCATTTCTCAGCTGTCCTTTCTGCTCCATTTGTCCCAGCACCTTCATCCACAGCCTGGCCAGCATTCCCTCTTCTCCTAGGACTGGTGTTCCTGCTGCATCCCTGTGCTGCATTCCCTTGCTCCCTTCCTTCCCTCTGCACCATCCACTCTGGTGCCTGTGTAAGAGGCCAGCAGTTCTCCTTTGGCCACTTCACCACCATCCTCCACTTAACACCACAGACCATCAAAGTGTTCTCCAGGAAGATGCTCTAAAGCCAGCCAGAGTTCTCTCCCCCTCCATCTCATCTCACCTGGCTTCCCAGGACAGGGGACAATCCTCACTCAACAATAACTCCACACCCAGAAGACCTGGGTGTATCAAGGATATAAGTTCCTACAAAATTCATTAAAGGAGATGAGTTCCCCAGCTACATGAAAGGCTTCAGCGTGACCTGCCATGCCAGCACACACCAAGGACATGGTCCCAGCGTGGGCAGGTATCAGCCAGGGTTCATTACCACCCCAAAAGGGCAAGCAAGTTTCTTAAATTCAGCTGATGCAGGAAGCAGGATTTTATTTACTGTTGGTCCCCATGGAAGATACATGTTTTAATTTTATGTTGAAATGCCAGCAGAGATTTATTTTGCTAGGCAGTTGTAGGCTCTCATTTGATATCCTTAAACAAT
Organism: Megaceryle maxima; assembly: GCA_024605025.1. Lineage (NCBI taxonomy): Eukaryota > Metazoa > Chordata > Aves > Coraciiformes > Cerylidae > Megaceryle > Megaceryle maxima. The sequence continues at coordinate 27,526 of JANHGN010006110.1, forward strand.
TTAGATGATTTGAAGTGGTGTGGAGGTTCATTTAATCAAGTTCAATAAAGTAGATCTCCAGGTGAAAATAGTAAATATTTTAAAGACTTAAAAAAAAAATTAACTGTTTAACATGACTTGGTATAAGTAATCTGTGCTATGGAGATCAGTAGGGGTGAAAGGACAGTTCAGAAATGCTACAAAGTCTTTAAATTAATGGCTGCAAAATTCTAATACTCAGTTTGTCATATTCCTGTAAACTTGCATTACCCCTTTTGATTCAAGCCCAATTTTAGATTGTGGCACACAATATACTGAACTGTAGTCAGCAGATAGCCATCAACCCAAATCCTAAGTAATAAATAATAACAATTATCATCAGAATTAAGCCAAACAGATAAAAAAAAAATCTCTAATGTTATAGACTAGGGATTTAGAACAATGAAAAACTGATAACTGTTCATAATGTGGGCTCTGGTGGTCAACATGTGGTTACCCTATCCTGTGGCTAGGGTAAAGTGTCTCTCAACCTTTAGCCATGCTAAAGCAGAGGTCTTTTTAATATTAAAAAGTGCCATGCAAGGCAACTATGTAACAATTTTCTTCAATAGGATGAATAAAATAATACCTTAAATTAGCAAGTTCCAGTGATATCATCAGACTAGCCACTTCTGACAGCAGATCCAACTCTACTGAAGTCAATGTCTGTGCTCAAAACAAACCTGGAGGAGAGGTAAGATGCTCTGGCTTGTTTCCAAAAGTAAAAGTAAGTGAAGGGTGAGGTATGTGATTAATTCCCCATTAGTATTCCATTCACATTTCCTCTGAAGACAGCAAAGTATTTCAAGTGAGAAATCCTGCTCATCAAGCTGTTGAAAACATTTTTCTCCAAGTTTTTTTACCTCTCACTTCTCCAAAGTCACTTTTTGACTCTATCACACAGCAACAAGGTCATTCCACCTTGCAGGGAAAGCACCTTCCTGCATTCCCTTATTTCTCAAGGAGGTTGGGTGACTCTGCAGAGGAGTTGATGAGTGACAAGGTTCCTACAAGAGAAACTACACCAAGTTTCAAACCTGTTTGTAGTTAAATATAGAATTATTTCCTTTTTTTTTTTTCCTTTTTTCCCCCCTAAACCCAGATCTCAGACAATTTAAAGGTAATCCAAAGGGAGTAATATTATAAAAAAAATAAATCCTAGCAGTATTAGATTTGTCTTGAGAAGTCAGCAGTAAGAATTCATCTGAGCAAGGCTAGCCAAGGTGTCTCATATACTGTCACTGTACTGTGTATATAATATCTATATATAAACATAATATTAAATTAATAATTGTCTCTGTTTTATTTTGAAACCTTCATCTAAC
>JANHGN010006111.1:0-11649 GCA_024605025.1 Megaceryle maxima
ACAGAGCACTGGAACGGGCTCCCCAGAGAGGTTGTGGAGTCTCCTTCTCTGGAGATTTTCAAAACCCACCTGGATGCATTTCTGTGTGACATGTGCTGGATTGTATGGCCCTGCTCTGGCAGGGGGGTTGGACTTGAAGATCTCCAAGGTCACTGCCAGCCCCTGACACCCCGTGACCCTGTGAGGACTGCCAGCATGCTGGAAGTTGGTGAGGAGTTCAGAAAGCTTTTCTCTGGTGTTTTTGTGTGGTTTGTTGTTGTTTTTTGGGGTTTTTTTTTGTTTTTTTTCTCCTCAGATCTTGATATTTTCAATTACTGTCTATAAGCACAGACTATTTATAATCAGGAGAAGGTACTCCACCCACGCTAACCAAGAGATACAGAACGGTTCAGAGAAAGGTTCAGAGCCTGGGAATCGTTCTTTTTCAGGTCCATGGTTTTACTGGAAAATCAATAAAAAACATCTGATGTAAGTCAAGCCCAACTATTTTCCCCTTGTTTTCAGAGAAAAAAAAAAAAAAAAGCTGAAAAAAATGATCGTTTAGGGTCAACCCAAAATATTTCCCTTGACCCCCTAATTAAATTTTTTTCTTCATTTCTATGTTGTTAAAAACAAATAGGTCCACTCTGAGATAAATTCCACTTTGAAATGACAAATAGAAGCTGAAAGGTTTTGCTTTGAAATTACTCTGGTGCTTCTGATGTGAAACATAAGACAGGTTGAAAAGAAACATTTTGACATTTCCCTTCCATCATCGCCATACTTTTATTTTCAGCTGAAGCCATCAGCTACACTCAACCCATATTCACAAATAACACAATGCCCCCAACCCTTCATTTTTAATTGAATGAATTCTTTGTGGAAAAATGACTCACTGAATTTTACACAATATTTGGTCCCAGCCAGTCAACGACTATTAATTTCTGCTTTCTTGCTTTGGAGTTTGCTGATCATCCAGCAATGCTGAGGGCAGTCATGATTTGGGGATTACAGCCCAAAATGAGAAGGAGAACGGATCACTCCTGTTCTGTGTGGGGACTTGGAGAAAAGAGAGGAGAAATGATGTAAAAATCTTTCCTGAGCAAAAGCCCAAGGCAGTGACCCCAGAAGGACTGCAGAACTCAACCCATCCTCAGAAATACATTTGACCCATCAGAAGCAAGCACACCACAGCACCCGGGTGTGGGAGCAGACCAGTAGCCCCATGCAGGTGGAGAACCATCACTGTTCACCCCAGCTCTTAAACCAACTGTAAGGAAGAAGAGGACGGTGAATTCTCCCACGGGCTGTCTCAGGGGTGAGTTGTAAAGGAGACCATCTATTCCTTTGTGAAAACCCTCTTTGGAGCATCCCTGTTCAGACAGCATTTTCACAGGCCTCAATTTCAATGGGATAATCACCTGGGTTAAAGTAAATCTTCCTCCTGCTGCAAACCAGACATTACTCTGCTGGTTTCCCTGCTCCTTCCACATGTCTGTCTATAATTGCATCAGAGAGAGGGCAGCATGTTCATTAGAAGCAGCCATGAGGGGATGAAGAAGACACTGTTTTGTGATCCACCCTGCGAGCCTGCATGTGTGTCATGCCCAGCACAGTCCTCTCTAAGGGATCTGGGGTCGAGTTATATTGCTAGGAGAAAGAATTTTCTCCTAGCAGAGAGATCTTGCCAATAGCACCAATAATTCCAAGGGCATATTCGAAGCATTTCTTTGTTGGTCCTAACCCTACAAGAGCCCCAGGTTTTCTCAGCTCTCACTTTAAATGAACTGTGATCAATTAAAAGCTCTCCTCACTGCTTATTCAAGGAGCATATAAATCTTCAGTCTGATTTTGCCTTTTGGACTGAAAATAAATCCAGTGCCAGTTCTAAATATTTCACATCTCCATGGATCTGATGGGCTCTGGTAAGCTATAAGGAAACAACAAGAACAGACCAGAAATCTTGGGGAAAAAAATTCACCTCTTATCACCCCTGAAGAGAAAATATTCCTCTTGGGTTTCTTCCATCTTTAGACAAATATGGGCTTTCAGAGGGACAAACTGGAGGTCTCCAGCACTGTTTGTTGTTAGGTTGCTGTTGAAATCCAGCTGTAAAGATCCAAATCATCTTCTCAATCATCTGAAATGTTTTCAAGTCTGGAGAGGAGGTATCTGAGCAAGCTGCTATGAAGCAGATGCAAGTTGGCTTTAAGAGGTGGGGGTAACGGTCTTCTAACTAGAGATGTGTCTTCCTAACTGATAGGTCCTCATTAAAGATTGTGGTGAGAGAAGACTGAGCCTGTACGGCTGTTTTCTCTCCTGTCCCTATTTTCAGGGTAAATGCAGGACCATGCTTTCCCAGGCTGTCAATGTGGCACTTTGGAACGTGTCCCACATTCACTTAAAATAAATAACTCTGTGTTGGACTGACTTTCTCATGCTAATCAAGTCACTGGAGACAGGGAAGACAAATGGTATAGGACACTGCCAGTGCTTACCAGGGAGGGAATGACACTTCTGGCCCTTGCTAAGGCCAGATCCATAGTAGAGTGCCTGCAGCTTTCCCTGAATTAACACTGTTAGGTGCTCCAGGACTGTATTTAAAACAGACACAAAGTGCTCTGGAGTCCCCAGAACAAGGACATGGACCTGTCGGAGTGGGTCCAGAGGAGCCCCAGCAATGCTGGGAGGGCTGGAACCCCTCTGATGGGTGGTCAGGCTGGGACAGTTGTGGGGGTTCAGCCTGGTGAAGAGAAGGCTCTGGGGAGACCTTCTGGGGGCCTTGCAGGACTTCAAGGGGCCTGGCAGAAAGGTGGGGAGGGACTTTTTATCAGGGCTGTTGGGACAGGACAAAAGGTGATGGTTTGAAACTAGAAGATGGAGATTTAGACTGAAGAGAAGGAAGAAATTTTTTTTCACTCTGAGGGTGGTGAGACCCTGTCCCAGGTTGCCCAGAGAGGTGGTTGGTGCTTCATCCATGGAACCATTCCAAGTGAGGTTGGATGGTACTTTGAGCAACCTGTTCATTGCAGGGATGTGCAACCCTTCCAACCCAAACCATCCTATAATTCTCTGATTCACTACCAGGGCAATCCTATCCTCAAACAAGAACTGGTTCTCCTTAGGGACTGAAACTTCATCTCATCATTGGGTGTGCATCCACAAATTTCTTCCATCTGCCATCCTCAGATTCATGGTTTCAGAGATACTGATGGCCACGTGGGCTATTAGATCAGGTAGAGTGTGACTCTTTTCCCTTTGTAGATGTGGTCTATCTCCCTCAGCTGAAAATGAAAGGCTGCTTCTCTTCCTTGACCCTTATCTTGTTGACACCCCTATCTGTGAAAGCTGCTGGACTTAGAATGTAACAAGAACAGCAGCTCTAGTGTCTTGCCTTCAGTGTAGCTTCTGTTCAGCATCCTACCTGACACCTCACCTAAGCCAATCAAGGGAAGTGGCTTGATTTACATCAGGCGATAATCCAGTCTGGTGTCTAAAAGCAGAGGGAAGAGGCAAAGTTCCATGAAACCAGAGGTGGATGCCTGGAAAACTCATTAGAAGCCCTCAAAATACAATAGATAATGAATCCTCAGTGGGCCTTAATGTCTGTGTAACCCAGTGGGCAGCTGACACCACATTTATCTTCCAAATGTTACCTCTGGTCGCTTAAAACACATTATCAGAGCAAATCTGTGTTGCTGGAGGACTGGAAACATAAACACTCCAATTAAAATCTTTATCAGTCAGACAGAGCCTGAGAATTAAAGTCCTGTGCTGAGCCTGTCCATCTCCCACCGATGCCCCCTAAGATACACTGCTGAAAAAGCTTTGCGAGGTAGACTGGGGAAAACACCATCCTTTTGCTGCTTGCCAGCTAATTGTGGGTAAATGCAGCTTTCTTCTTGTTGTTGTGGTGTTTTCTCTATCCCCCAGCATTGAAAATTCATTAGTCACGGGGCCGTGAGGTTAAACGGCACCGCGTGCAAATCACATTTTATTTTAGGTTGCATAAGCTTCACAGAATTTCTGCCTAATGCTTTTGCATTCTCTTGTGCCCTCTCCTCCTCCTTCCCATTATTCTTGTCAGTCTAACAACTAACAAGACTGATCTTGCTCACTGCTTTCTGATCCCTGCTCCCCCTCCCAGCTCTCCGTCTACAGGAGGTTTTATTGTAATGCAGCTGAATAGGAAAGATTCAAAGGCACAAAAGACCATCAGGGATTTGCTTCCCGTCAGCCGTTTAAGCACAGGTGTCTTTGTGCCCTTGAAATCTCACCAACACTAGGAAACTGTGGGATCTTACACTGATCTTCAAACTAATCTTCACACTGCTCTTGTTCTACCTCCTCCAAACTTCTTTTTGGTACTTGGGTTCATTGGTCAAGGAGTATGGAAGTGAAAAGAGGGAGCAGGGTCCCACCAGCTGGGAAGCTGACCTATGGTTCCTGTTTGATAGCAGAACATGTGGTCTTGGCTCTGCATTTTTATTCTTGATCCTTATTCCACAAGCATCATAATGATGCTGGAGTGTCTTTCCTTCCTATTTACGCTGTAATTATGGTCGTTTGGATTCACATCATTTGAAGTCTTTAAACTTTAACTCTCGAAGACTCTAAATCAGTGTACACATCTCCATCTGAATTACCTGCCCACGCTCCATTTCTAATCAAGGGAGCGAAATGGGTACTTCTAGGAATGACTCATCACCTCCAGACTAAATTTCTATAGTAGACCAGATGGCTTGTGCCCTGTTTCACCCTATTGCCTACAAAGGGAGCCCAGGCTGCTAGTTCCAGTGGAGACTTCTACACTGCAGACATGTCTGCTTGGCCAGTGTAACCCCACTGTAGACAACTGGTTTAAAAGTGGGCATGTAGACTGAAGGTGTTTAATACCAGGTGAAATTTGAGCAGAACAAGAGTTTCTCTGGAGGTTGATAAGTCAGGTGAGGCTTGAATGCCTCCAGATGCTAGTCTGCATTTGTGTGCTCTAAGAACAAACAGGTCCTTTCTGGATACAAGACCCTGTCAGCTATATTCTTTCATGATGTTGTTGGGAATGTTGCTGCACTCTGAAGAGGAAAGCACAGTGACAGCTCTGGGTAGGAAACTGTGAGGTTTAATGAGGGTGGGTTGTACATGGAAGGAAATGTCAGGGCAAAAGGAAGAGTTTATATGGCATATCTGCTAATGGTTCTCTGGTTTTGGTTCACCTCCAGTTGCCAAAGGATCTCAGGAAGTTACTGGGTGGAACTCATACTTGGGTGTATTGTTGAACCTTGGGCTGTATTTATTGTTCCTGCCAGGCTCAGGAACTGGTGACATTTAATACATGCAAAAATCAACAAATAAGGAAAGGGTGTCCATATTTATCCCAACAGTAATGCAGTGTTGGTGTTGGTGGGAAGTGCTGGCTAATAGAAGGTAGATAGAAAACCTACCCCGAACAAAGCACAGGGATAGTGGACATGAAATACACCTGTCTATCCTGTGGGCCAAAGTATATGGTCCTCTCAGGGAACAGTTTGACCAGGATGCAATTTTGTTAACCTTTGTTTTGACCTTGAACAAACAAGATCAACATAACTCCTATGTTCTGCTGGTTTCCAACAAGCTGGATAAAAGCTTGCTCAAGACACAGTTCAGCAAAACATTAACTCCTCTTTGCGGTGATGGGCACCAACCAACATCCCCACCTCATGGTGTAAAAAGGACTCAAAGAGACTTGGGCTTTTGTTTTTCATCAGGAATAACTATTTGGCATAAATTGACCCAACTGTCCACATGCCATGGAAATTCCTCTTTGGAAAATGTTCTTGAGGAAGCAATTTGGGGAGGGAGATGGATGGGAGAACAGTTAGAGGCCAACCACACACTCTATCAACCCTAAACGAATGAGCTGTCACATGGATATATAGGGAGAGGGACACAGGTTAGTAAATTAAAGCCCTGACAGCTCTTGACTCCAATCCAAAGTGCTAATTGGAAAGACTTCAACTGTTGCCATCCCCAGAGACCTATATCTCAATCACAGGTCTGCCTTCCCCAGGTCAGCCCAAGGAGCTGTTATCGTCTACTGCTTGGTCTTTTCCTGGAAGAGACTCAGGGGTATGAGAACAGGAGAAAAGATGTTTTCTTTGCTCCTACATGGCTTTTCTGAGCTCTGCTGTGCCTGAGTAGGAGCACACAGAGAAAAGCCTGATCCTCAGCTGGTGGCAAGTCAGTGTTGCTATCACCATCCAAGAAGCTATGCCACTCTGCACAGATTGGAGACCTTCTAGTGGTGGCTGATGGCAGAGTTGCTCCACTTCAATCCGAGAGAGGATCAGTCCTCATTACACCAGTGTGACAAACACTGAAATTTCACACTCTTAATTACAGCTGTAACCGATTCCACTATTACTGTTTAAGTACCAATTATGCAGATTTATGATGCCTGTGGCATTGTCTATATCCAGCATATGATGACCCAAAATGACGCGGATAATGTTGTATTAACCATTAAGGCGATACCGAAGATACTGCTCTTTCTTGCTTGACTGGCAGGAATTAACTTGGTTACAAGCAAGGAAAACCTGACTTTCAAATGGTGGCTACTTTGACTTTGCTCATTGGATCCATCTCATCTTGGTTCATAAAATCATCTTGATTCCCTCACCAGATACTGAAAACTTTGACAGCTGTTGGGTGAGTTTCTGGGCAGATATTTTCCCAACTAGTTTGTGTGTGGTTATCTGCCAGAGGTGGATCCAAAAGACTTTATTACTAAACCACATACTCTTTGCACTCTCTTTCATGGAGAGAAAGTGCATCTTGCTCTTTTCTGTGGAAGATATAAGAAATCTTGGCAATGTGTATTTTTTTATATTGGATGCACAGATGTTGACTTGGAGACAGGTGCTCTGAAGTTGTTGGAAAGGTTGTCCTTCCCAGGAGGCAAAATGCGATCACCTCATTCAAAACCAGCCAAGAAATGCAGACAAATCCTCTGCCTTATCCAGGAGAGTCCCAAGAGATACAATTACCTCAAGAACTTAGGACCACAACTCTTTCCCATGACCCAGTAGTAGCAATTGAAGAAAATATTCCTCTGAATGTCTGCTTCAGTTGAGACTCATCTTGTCCATAGCCTCAAGCAATATAAAGTTTTCATACCAAGTTATTGTAATTCCATCTTATTGAAATACTTTTTGTGTAGCCTTTTACAAACTGAGCATTTTTGGTAAATGCTTGTTCCTCTAACTAGGAGAGACAAGAGCCATTCTTGTTGCCATACAATGGACTACAGAGGCACATGGACAATGCCACCACAGTGGGATGGAAGGGACAAAGGTTTCCTGATGGAGTATTTACCAAAACACCAAATAGTTGCCAAATAGTCAAGCTGCCCAGAAGGGCATTTGATTAAGTAGTGACTGGACAGCTTGGATCTGCTATTTATGGAGAGTGGAATAAACACTGCTCCAGAGGAAGTCAGTGGGAGAGTGTCTTTGGGAGGGTTTAAAGATAAGATGCTTCTGGAGTAGAACATCAGGATGGACAGAAGCTACAAAGGCAGTTAAATGCCACCGCACCATGTTCTGATCTCACACCAGTTTCACACAGATGCATTCAGACATTTTGGAAAGGTCTGGTAGTAAAGTGAAGAGAGAGGAAGGAAAGTAAGGAGGAGATGAGACTAGTATTCAGGATGTATCCAGCACCAAACTCCAGAAGAGCTGGGACCATGGAAATGACCTCCAGGTGACAACCCTGACAAAATACATACTATAAAATATATACTAATCAGGCTAATAGAAATAATCAAGGAACCCTCACTCCTTGGGAGCTTCCAAAAAGTCTATGAGATACCTCCATGACATCTGAGAAGCTACTCCTGATTTGCACCCTCGAGTAGGAGGCTCAGGCTCAGATTCTACACAGCTGTAATGTGTAGCTGTGCCCATCACACATGTCCCCACGGAAAGAAGGTACATCCTCTGTGGACTGACCTCATCCTAGGTCATCCACCTGTCTTGTTACAATTCCCAACACAGATTCCCAAGGCAGACAGAAACATCTCAGGAAGGAATCTTTGTGTGCCTCTTGGTCCTTGAGCTCCTACCATGGTGCCATGCAGCCTCTGGGTTCAAGATGTGGACAAACTCTTGCTACCACATGGCTCCAGGTAGAGCCTGCCTCGGGTCTTGAAAGCTGTGCAGCCCTCCTAGCTCAGAGAGGCAATTAGCTCTGCAGTGCTGAGAGCTCAGGCATGAGGCCTGAAACAGCTACTCTGTTACTGTGCCTGGGATTTCACCCAAGCTGACCCTTGATTGAGTAGTCACACTTGGCTTTTAATTACTGTTACAATTAACATTGGTTTCTTGGCTTCCTTTTCATGCAGCTTTGCAGAGAACAGAAGCACTGAAGCTACCCCTGTAAGCTCACTGTGGAGGAAGGGGTGTGCCCTTAAAGCCCAGGATGATTGAAAGGCAAAGGGAAGAAATGAGCTGAGCTGAGAACCAAAGAAAGGGAACCTCTTAGAAATGCTGAGGGTCCGACCAAAAGTGATGTGAAAGAGATGTATGGTCTTTTGAATGCAGTTACTCACACTCTATTTGGAAACAGGGATCTGAATAAAATGCACGGGGCCCATGGTGGAAGGCACTGTCCATTGCTTTCACACACCTATTCTGTTCTGTGATGAGACACTCTCAGGATTTCTTCCCTCCCCTGGATAAAGGACCTCGTACCTTGTTATTTGTGAGGGTCTGACATTCATGAAGAACTCAGGTCTCAGATGCTGCTGCCACCACACTCTGAACATAAACAAGACAGATAAAGAAAACTAACAACCATACCAACTCTCACTTTGCTGACACCTCTGCTCTGGTGATATCAGCTCCAGTTCTTTCACTGAGCAGCAAGTAAAACATAGTATCATAGAATTGTTCCAGTTGTGAGAGACCTTGAAGATCATCAAGTCCATGGAATAATCTTCTCCATCCTGATCTTGATTTGAAGTTTACTACTTTTGCTTCAGAACTACAAAAGACCTTGGAAACCCAAGAGCTCCCCCGTTCCTCCCACATACTTATATCTTATGCATGAGTAAGGGATGATGCCCTTTTTGTGCCATCTACTTCATGGTTCAGCTTTGAAAGTCAACCAGAGTTTGCACTGGGCAGTCAAGCAGTGATTATGCAGTTGTGTGCTCTTCTCAAGGCCTCTATGGGGGTATGAACTCTGCAGCATGACCTCAAACCACAGCAGACTGCAAAGGAGAATGGTCCTTGGCTATTTTCCTCTGTTTCCATGCTGAATGTCTTCTCAGGCTCTCTGGTCTCTGTCCAGATCTTCTCTGCTACTGACTTGGGGGCTGCTCTTAGCTGGCCCTTGCCCAGATACAGTCCCACAACCAGGACAACAGGGACATCTGCAGCAAAACAGTGTCTTCTGCAAGGCCTGTCTCCCAAACACAGCCCTGCAGAAGCTGTGTCCACAGCCTTGAGAAGGTCCAAAGCTCTGGCATGCATCCTTGTTGCCAGCTCAGATATTTCAAAAACATGACTTATACCACAACTCTCACACGAAGAGCCTCAAAATGACCAGGACTGTGGGTGAGGCATCTTTCGACTATCAGACTTATTTTGTCAGATTCCACCAGCACCCAGGTTTCTAGGGTTTAAAGCCTGTCCCTCAGCTCTTCACCGTTGTGGGTCTAGCTTTGAGACCTTATCATCACTTGCTAGATGTGTCCTGCAGCACACAAAGGGTTACTGCACAACCAAGGAGTTCGTAGTGTGGCAAGGACATACAAGGAAAGCATTAATCACAAGGAAAAATGTGAGGAATGTCACCCTCTATAAAATCAAGCCCTTGTTATCAGTTTGAAAGACTACCATTCTGGTGCAGGCTGGGGTTTGTTTCCCTCCCGGACCTCCATCAAGACAATGCCAGTGACAAGGGCCATGATTTACCTTTCAGTCTGCAGACTTGGGACTTAGATGGTCACTAGAACCCTCTAACTACAGCGACAGAGAGCTCACTGCCTTATCAGGCCCCCTGGGACCTTGCAGGGATGCAGGAATTTGGACTCTCAAAAAGCAGGGTCACAGCACTCCAAGGGAAGCACCACCATGCTTGGGTGGACTGGTTTTTGCAGGGACTGGAGAGACTAGTTGCAGGCAGGGAGTGTGAAGAACAGAGGAAAGAGACCATTAGCTCCATGCTTGGGACAGGTGGAAGAGCAGGGGTGACACAGCAGTGATAACAAGCTTGTTCAGGTTGTGGAGCAGTTGTTGAGGGAAGAAACAGAGTCTCCAAGGGCTAGAAGGTGGGTTTCATCAGTAATGCTGTTTCTGAGTCAATTCCAAAGCCTTTATTTCCCTAAAATATTTTCCCCTTGCTATAGGTCACTAGTTTATGGGCTGGTTAGATGAGAACACCCCTACAATACAAATAGCTTCTCCTGGTCCTCTCGGCGAAAGAATATCCCTGAGAAACTTCCAGGCATGTGTAGGACCTTCAAAGAGTCTCTCCCACACCTACAAACACAGCCTCACGTCTTCTTTGGAGTGTTTCAGCTTGAACCCCAGGAAGCACTCAGTTTGGCTTCTGTTCTGGTGACTACTACAAGTGTCACTGGAAGAGGTTAAGGATGGTCATCTGAAACTGAAACTCATCCTGTGACCATGTTTCTCAGCCCATGCCAATAGTTGAAGGGTAAAAAGCAATCCTTTGTCTTGAAGGTCTGGTCCTCTGTAATTCCAGAGAAGCCCTGAGCAGACGTAGTGCTGTGACTCCTTCCCTCCATTCACCATCAGATGGCAGAAGGAGCTTCTTCCTCTCTGAGCTTTAAACCACAGCTCTGATGTCCCTTTACACCGAAAGAGGACTTGGAGAGGTGTTTCATTTGCCAGCAGAAATGTTTGTTTTTTCCTGCTGGTGAGTTTCACCCAGTTCCATAATTTCTAAAAACCACGGGTTACACACCTGAGGATGAAGGTGTTAAGGAAGCCAAACTGTGTCCTCTGGCTTCTTCAAAGCAAAGATAGTCCCAGCTTGTAAACAAAGAAGTTGGAACACAGATGGGTGAATGGTTTTCATGCAGTCTAAGCCCTCACTCTCATCTCTACATGATAAGAGTGGAGGGACTCAGAAGCACCCAAATCTATTTTCCCCTGCCTCTGTAGTGCAAATGCAGTTGGTAGCTGGCCAACAATACAGGTCATTAGCAATACATCCTCCATGTGGTTGGACTTGGTGAACTTAAAGGCGGGGTTTTTTGCAACCTAAATGATTCTATGGTTCTATGATGTCCACACTTGCTTTGGAGCAGGGAATAGCAACACCACTCTGCCTCCAGGCACTATTCACAGCATGAGACAGGATGCAGCCCTGGGTGTTGGACTGCTTCTCCCAGCTCAGAGGTACCAGGGCATCAAAGGAAAGCAGCAGGAGGCAGGATCAAAAGGAACAAAAGAAGATGCTGCTTTACCCATTAGGTCCTTGCTGCACTATGCGGTGTGCATGGGGAACTTAGAGCAGCTGGAGAGTCAACTGGATGAGTTATAGCATCGCATCGTGGCAGGGGTTGGAAGGGGCCTCTGGAGATCAGCTGGTGCCACCCCCCTGCTCCATCCAGCAGGGTCACCCAGAGCAGGGGGCCCAGCAGCGCAGGCTCCAGGC
>JANHGN010006111.1:11689-28636 GCA_024605025.1 Megaceryle maxima
TGCTCTTCTGCAGCTGAACAGCCCCAGGGCTCTCAGCCTGGCCTGGCCACAGAGATGCTCCAGCCCCTCAGCAACTTTGGTGGCTCTGTTGGACTGTCTCCAGTAGCTTCCTGTCTCTCTTGAACTGGGAACCCCAGAACTGGACACACTCTCCAGAGGTGGCCTCCCTAGTGCAGAGTAGAGGCAGAGGAGACCCTCCCTCAATCTGCTGCCCACACTCTTCTTCATGCATCCCATGGTGTATTCAGTGGGAATCTGTAAGTCAGTGGTGCATCCAGAATTCACAGTGGGAAATCCAGAGAGGTCTATTAATGACACAGAGCCATGTGGTGGCATCACGTTTGTGCTCCTGTTCATCTTCTCACAGCTTCTGCAGTGGCTGCTCTTAGAAATAGCATAATGGGCTAAGCTGTAGGATGGTTCTTCCATGCCTGTCATTCAAGGTTTTGGGGTCTTTTTTGTCACTGTGGACTTAGGTGAAGCCAACATAATTTTTTTTTTTGTAACAGCAGAGACTTTTTCAGCCAGACACGAGGGCAGAAATGCAGCATCATGTTATTTTATGGACCTGTAATCGTAGGCCCAGATGGACCATTTGATGACTTCTGCATTTTTTCACAGGTGGCAGGTAACATCCAACTACTCCCTAGGCCAGATTCCTTAAAATAATACCTTCACACCCAAAATACATGCAAAGCTAGCAGCAAGGGAATCATCTTCCAGGACTGGAAAGGGCTGAGACACCAACACAGCCTCCATCCTTTCCATCAGTTTTCAACACCAGACTGGACAAATCCCTGACTAACTTGGTCTGATCTGGTAGCTAACCCTGCTTTGGGCAGGAAGTTGGAATAGAAAAGTCCTGAGGTCCCTTCCAGTCCAAACAAACCCATTAACCCTTTAGACTATTAATACAACAACATAGTGTGAACAAAACCCTCTCTGTTACATCTTGTAGCCTCTTGGACGTGGATGATCCAGCAGCTCAACCTTCTCACTGGTGTGGATCTGTGACAGACAGGCTGATGGTCTACAGCAGCAATACAGGGACAAAGGGAAGCCAAAATGATCTGCAGGGCCTTAGCTTTCCCATGTGGCCCCTTTTGCTCCTCTGACCCAAGCCACAGCTATAACCAGAAACTGGAGGAGCTTTTGACTGCTTTATTTGCTCTGTTGGAAATGTGTTGTGTGGAAACTTGAAGCCTTTGGAGGTCTATTGACTTCTGAGCTGAGGGAGCTGAAGGTTAATTTTGCTGAACAAATAATTTTGTTTGGTGGGACAAGGTGATTGGGGTTACTTTCCTTTTTCAGTTTCAAAATCAGTATAGCTCAAAGGATGTAGAGAAGTTGGGATGAGGACCCCAAAGCTGTAGATACACTTTGTGGATGAACATAATTGCTAATTTTAAAAATTTTTTTTTTTTTTTTGAGAATATTCACCTTTACTCCCTTGTGAGAGAGATTTTCACAACAAACAAGTGTCAAGTCAAAGGAGCAAAGGATTTTGCTGTTTTATCCAAGTGGAAATGGGCTTGGAGCATTGCAAACTGGGTCGTTTTTTCTGAGTTTCTTGTGTGGCATTGCAAACATTTTGATATTTATTCTGTGTGGGTTGTTCATGATATTGGACCACTTTAGTGAAATTACAACGTGGAAAATAATAAATAAAAAAAAAAATTGACTGTGTGCATTTTCATATTGTAATGCTTTAAAAACTGCACAGATCTTATATGTTCAGTGACCCCAAATGGCCAAAAGCAGCTTTTACATCTCACTGGGAATGACAATGATTCACAACTAAGAAAAATTGATGAGGAAATTGATTTTAACAGAATTTCGATGGAGAATAATCCAAACAAAGCTTCTCATTTTGCACTGGCACGCATCTCTGTCTCTGACAGTTCCTCATGGAACTATTAGGTTTCAGTGCAGTTAGCCCCAGGTTTGCTTCATGTGCTTCTCTTTTTGCCTGGACAGTAGCTTACAGGGTATCTGACATTCCCTGTCACTGCCTGAGCTACATCTTACCACCTTGGAGATCATTTTTTTCTCTTGTTTAATCCAATCTTTTTTTTTCAATGTACTGCATGCAGTGGCTCAGCTCAAGAGAACAAATGTCGAAAAAAAAGGACATTTTTTAGAAGATGAAACTTCCCATTTTTAAACCATTCCTAGTTAACTTTTTCTTCTGGCTTCCTTCCCAAAGCTAATCAGTCATCTCCTTGCTTAGCTAGGAAGAGCTGTTGCAATTGCAGCCCAATGTGACCATAACTTCCCACCTCACCCCCCTTCTATTCAAAGGAAATGTTGCAGTGGAAATCCAGTTCTGATTTTTAATCCCAAGGTAACATGAATCCAAGCTCAGGATACAACTTGCTGCTTGAAACTAGACTAAAACACTTCCCACCAAAATGTTTCAGGGGTGATTCTTGTTGCTGAGCTCCAGAATCACGCAAATTTATTTTCTTAAGTTTGCAGGATTGTTTTTTTAATGTTTTGGGTTTTTTTTTTTTATTATTTATGCTGACATTCTTTCCTGTCTGGGAAGAAATTTGTGTATCAGTTAGAGCAGCAGCTGCAAGCTGAGAGCTGCACGCACAAAGAGACACCAGCAAATCAACCCTCTTTGCTTTTTAAAATGCGGTGACAGGGTTTAGGGTCAGGGTGGCCCCTTAGACCTGTGGCAGATGCTCTCTGTTAACCCCCCTCCCTCCTTTCCCAAAGGGGAAGAGAAAGGGAATAAGGGAGAGAGACTGAGCAATGGGAAAAGGGAACTGGAACAGCTTTAATGAACATGAAAACAATGATAATAATAATAATAATGGAATTTAGGAATTTATACAATATATACAAACCCAGTATCAAACCCAACCCCCCTGATGGTAATTACATCACCATCACCACTGATGGTGTGGAGCAGACACTGGGAGAGTCCCAGACTGGGCCCAGTAGCAGATGAGAGCTGTGTTCAGGAGATGGATTTTGGTGCTGGGTTCAGGAACACCCAGATCAGGATCAAAGGCAGAAGGGACAGAGTCCTCCGAGGATGCTCTGAGGATGCTCTGAGGAAGATACTGGAAGAAGAACTGAGCCAAGCTGAGCAAAGCCATCAAAACAAGGCAAGAGGGCAAAAAGAGAGGAAAGACCCTGATCCCTCAACTTTATATCAAATATGACATATATGGGATGGAATCCCTCACTGGTCAGCTTGGGGTCCCCTGTCCTGGCCACCCCTCCCTTCAGGTGCCACCTTTAACTTTCTGCACCTCACAATGTGGTGCACAAGATCCAGCAGTGACCTTGTTCTGCATACTGACCCCTGGTACTAACTCTAAACACGGGGTGTTGTCACTGCCAGCAGCAGACCCTGTCTGTGCAAACAGTTGCTTTCTTCAGACGGTGCAGTTAGAAGAACTGAACTGAAAAGTAAAATCACTGAACAGAATTAGTTCTGTCCTCACTCAAACCAGGACACGTGGCCATCGCTTAACAACAAAGGTAGCAGGATGCACATTGAGTGCCAGCCTGGTTTGGAAGGCAGCAGGGTTCAGGGCTGGCCTCTGCTACTCAGACTCTGTGTGACCCCATGCGCATCATTTTGGGCTACATCTCCAGCTCTTTGTTCACTGTTGGAAAGGTCTCATCCTCTCAACCGTCCTTCATCACAGGGGTTCCATCATGCTTGCAAGCAGACCTACTTGTGTCCTAGAAGCTCATGCCTTCCCCACACTTCTCTGCCAGGAAATCCCAGAGGTACATCCCCACCCCATGACAGTGAATATGATGGCTGCTGGCCTTGGTCATACCTCAAGCATAGAATCCTAGAATGGTTTGGGTTGGAAAGGACCTTAAAGTTCATGTCATTCCAACCTCCCTGACACAGGCAAGGACATCTCCCACTAGATTAGGTTGCTCAAAGCCCCACGCAACCTGGTCTTGAACACACCCAATCAAACCCAATCTGCTAATAGATGCTCTTTACAACTTTAGTCTCAACTAGAGGGATCCTGAAGCATGGGAATCAGAGTCAGCTGAGCAAGAGCTTGACTTCACGCTCCCCTTTTGAAGAGGAAAGAGGTACCACCTCAGAGACATAAGGCATCTTGGCCTTGCAAACCTCAGGCGTCCCTCAGGCCAAGTCTCCCTCAGCCTAGCGTCCATCCATATGGGTAAGATTGCCCCCTTGCCTTAGATTAGACCAACCTTGTCTCCACTGCCTGGTGGAAACCATCCTTGGTCTGCAGGAGGCCCTGAATCATACCTGGAGGGGGAGGCTGACATACCTAATGGAGATCCTTGGGTAGATCAATTGGACAAGAACAGGATACACCGTGCAACAAGGCTTTTGATGCTTGTCTTCAGAAATGCCTTCCCTTGAGGATGTGGTTGTCTCCATTCATGTGAAGCGCCCTTATGAGATGGCCTGGGTCCAATGGCACTTAAAGATTGCTCTGCCACTGTCTTTCCATGAATGGCTTACCTGGGAGACAGGTTGACCTAACAAAGAGAAAGAACTTTCACCCTCTGTGCTAGGGCATGTTTTGGAGCTGTCTAGAGGTCTGGCATAGGCTCAGAGATATGTAAACAAGAAGAGATCATTCATGGATGGCCAGCCTAGTCTCCTAGACATCCCAAGACAGAAAAACCATTGGTGACTCCTACATGGACAACCTCTTTTAGATGTGTCCCTCTCAGTAGAATCTGCCCACAGGTTATCAGGCCTGGGACTGATTTACTCTGTCTTTTGCCTTGCTGAGAAAGCTGAGACAGCCCTACACTGAGGTGAGAATGAAACCTATGAAGGGCCATGGGGGTCCCATGAAAACTCCACCCTAGTTGTGAGCCCCACCAAGCTGGGATGAGGATAGGGCACTTCTAAACCTCTAAAGAGGCTCCGTGTGGACCTCTTGGTTTTAAATCATCAATCTCCTTGGGCTCAGAGACCACCTTGGTAAGGAGCATGGTGCAGAAGACACAGATTGAATAGCATTGTTTGTTTGCGCGTTACAGTGCTGATCACATCACCAGCCTGAAGGCCAGGACTGTTCCAAAAGCACTGTGGGAATTAAGCACCCTGGAGATATTCATATGAGCCTGGATGCATTTCAATAAGATCTGGGCTTCTGTGTTCCTTTGGCTCCCTTTGAAGCTTTCAGCCTCTAACAAATTAATAACAACGGGGAGACAAACAGAGCATTTTAAAGCAGACTATGTCCAATCCCTAGCAGAGGTCACAGGATGTCTGTCACTTTGCAGCAGCTGAGGAGCTGACCTAGAGACAATTTGCTTTGTTTGGGGAAAAATTCCTTCCCGAGCATCTAAAACAGGCGAGCATTGGGCTTTAAATCCACCCAATTACCTTCAGCATGAATGTCCTTCAACCACACAGGAACATTAGAAAAGAAAAAAAAAAAAAGCAGGAAAAGTTCCCTAAGTCTAAAATGAATTTAAATAAGCCAAGAGTCGAGCTGCAGACTCATTATTCTCGCTGGTGTGTATTGACTCTTATTCCTGCCATGGCTTTGCACTTTCCAACAACTCCTTCTGTCAGGGCAGACACCTCCGTACCTGGATGGAAATTTGGCCACCCAGCCCTGCCTGTTCTGACCAGTGTGCTGGGCCATAATTGCAATCTGCCATCTCAGGGAGAAAGACACATTTGTTTAAATAAAGACAGCCCCGAAAGCACCTGTCCCCAGATGGAAATGATTTCTGTCTCCAAAGCCAGTGTGAAAGGTGCAATTTGTGCTCGTGACTGAGTTTTATTAAAAGCTCCCCCAGACTCCCTCATATCATTACCAGAGTAGTCACTGTTGCACTTTTCCTCCAGACACGTTGATATTGCTTCAGGGCTGGAAAAAAAAGAAGCAGTTTTGGGGTATATAGACCAATATTTGGGTAAGTTTCATGTACCAGAGAGTTAAAAGCATACTCCCAGGCTGTTATTTTAGAATAGATCTTACTCAGATTAGTTACTTCAGAGCCTGCCTTTCTGATAAGCTTTTATTCTAGAATCATTGATTAAATGCTCACCAACCATCTCTCTCTTTGTGGTTTCATCCCAGGAGGATTTATCCCCGCATCCTACACTGGAGATGTCACTGAGTGGTACCCACCAACTCTGGTACTGACTCTAATCGTGCAAGTGCAGAAGGTGCTTGAAAAGCCCAGAAGGGTGACCTCTCTTGTGGCAGCTCCTCAAGAGATGCTGGTAATATCCTCCTTCAACTTATGGCCTCTCCATCACGCTGCATGGTGTGATATGACAGTCTGGTGGAGGAGTCATCCCTATATTGCTGCTCACTGCCTTTCTACCAACTTTTACTGTGCCCATCCTTGACAACTTTAGGTTGAACAAAAGCATTTTGCAGCTGAGATGGCACAGGAAATACCGCTGAAAACATGAAGTGTCCAAGACAATGTGAGTCATGGTGTACCAAAGCACTACATGGTTCCTCATGATCCCCTCAGCACAGCATGCAGGGACTGCTGCCTGGGAGCACAGTACAGAGATGGAAAACCAAGAAAAAAAATCCCAAATCCCCATGATTTCCTTTGAGTGAGTGTCCACTGCTTCCTACCTGACCCACCTCACCCCTCCAGGACAATACCTACAGTCCTCAAACACCACATAATCCTGTGTTTGATCTCTGCTCATCCTCTCCCTGTAGTCCTGTCCCTGCTTTTCCTTTCTCACTCTGGTGGTGCTTTCTCTCTTCTCCCCATCAATTTCCCCCTCGTCATCCCATTTCACGTCTCATTTTGCCTGATAATGTTTTTGTCAAAAAAAGGTGGCTACTCGGATAACTGTGAAATAAAGCTCTTGAAAAAACACCTAAACTCTGTCCTAGGCAGAGCAAGAAACTTCTGAATATTTTAATTTACCCTTAAGCCCAAGAAAAAAACCCCAAAAGCAGACACAGCAGCCTGTGTTTTGCTCTTCAGGAGAAGACTCTGGACGTATTCAAGAACTGGGGAGTGTGCTGATGTTATACGGGCTCAGACACAGAGCTTTCCCCTCTCTACATGTGCCAGTGTCATCTTATTGATCCAGGTGTAAAAAGCAGTGGAGAGGAAAGAGGATGGTGATGCCATCAGACACTAACGCAGAATTATAGCTCCTGTGAGGTCTTGCTGCTGTGCGATGCCAATGATGCTGGTGAGCCCTGGCAGCCAGAGGTCATGCCCACATGGCTAATTTGCTCTGTCTGCATGTTTCTGATGAGGTCCTTGGCCTCTTGTTTTCTTTTCTCATCTTCTCCCAGACAGCACTGAGTGATTTATGTCACATGTAGGGCCAGATGGAAAGTTTTCCCCAGAATCCATACTGGGAGCAGTGGGAGGTGAGGATTTGATGCCAGGTGTGCAAACGCCGGGATGTGACAGCACTGGTCCTTGACATTTGGTACATGGCAGACTCTAATAATGCCACTGCCCAACTCCAGCGAACTAATCCTGGAGGAGCTGCAGTTCTAATTGTCGGAGAGGGAGAGAAAGGGTAATTAAAAGGCCCGGTGACAGGTAACGAGAAGGATGGAGCCACATCTTTGTTGAAGAACCTGATGCTCTCCTGGTCCCTCTCTCCGGAACACACCTCTGCACATCCCTCCACACCTCCCACTCAACCTGGGACCAGGAGTGACCTTCTCCAGAAACACAGACAGAATTGGACATCCCCAGCTCTCACTGCTGGAGGCATCAATTAGCACTAATTGGATGGTACGAGGGTGAGTGCGCATGGTGGGGGAGGAAGGACAGGGACTGTAAGGTTTGGTAGGTTTCTTTCTTCTTTTGTTTGAAAATGCAGAAAGCTCTGCATTGAATG
The DNA here is from genome assembly GCA_024605025.1 of Megaceryle maxima. NCBI lineage: Eukaryota > Metazoa > Chordata > Aves > Coraciiformes > Cerylidae > Megaceryle > Megaceryle maxima. The sequence goes on from JANHGN010006111.1 coordinate 19,515, forward strand.
TATTGCCATGTGAGTTCCAGCAGGATGTGTTCTCTCAGGATGGGACTTTTATTCAAACAGTAAATACCAAATTCCCCTGATGAGGCATTGAGCAAAGTACCTGTGGTCAGAGGAAACAGAGCTCTGGACTGATGCCTTGCACTTACATTTCCCATGGAGCAGTAAGAAAACCTCTGGAGTGCCAAAAATACGTGAGGATCTCTTAGCTTAGGTAGTGCATGTTTTTATTGGTCCCACAGTCTCATATGACCAGATTTCTCCCCTCCAGTATTTATGATAGGTAGCCCCAGTTTGTCTTCTCCTGCTGTCTGGTATGGAAGTGTCTTTTCCCTTCTGATAGTGAAGGGTATTAGAAATTTTGAGTGAAAACACCTTGCTTTGTGCATTGTTGTTATTTTTATTACCATCACTCAAGTGCTCTGACCTCTAGTGCTTCTACATTTTTATGATCACCTACATTGAAATCTCCCTAGATTTATGTACTGTAAATGGTAAGTGCTTTGCTCTTTAGATCATGCGCCCAGAATCCAGATGGCCATGTTGTGATGGTCTGTAAAGTTTAAGGGCGTTCGGGTAGCTAACCAGAACTTTTGCACTGTTGCATTCAAAACTCTCCCAGTAGGTAACCTTCATGCACACCTGATTGCCAGGTTTCACGAGGGTGATGCCTTTACAAGCTGGATTTCAAACTTTCTAGCATTTTGTTTCAGAAAGAAACTCAAGATTCGCTAAGAAGGTCAGCATGAGGATGCTAAAGGGGCAGCTCCCAAACTAAGCTGTTCATCCTTTATGTGGCATAAACAAGACATTTCCAAAATGCATTTCATTCTCTGGTGGTTGAAGCTCAGCAGGAGGGGGGATGATGGCAGAGGTGATAGGGATACAGAGCCAGAAATAGCTGACAGATAAAACTCCTTGTTTTAAATCCATCTGTAATAACAAGGACAGATTGTGAAGCTGCCTGGATGGCTATTGATAAAGAGACAAAAAGGGGATTCTCAGAAACAGTTGAAGAGACACAACACAAATCAACCACCCAATTTTGTGCTGCAGAGGATGTTAAGAAAATCCACTAAACAAATTTTTAAACTGGAAAATGCAGAATATATGAAATAATGTGGAGCTGATGACGTGTCCCTTTCTAAAGGGACAGTGTTAGGATCTAGTACCAAGGAAAGAGATTCACTTCTCACTGCTTTTGCTTGGCCAGCTCAGGTGGTTTCAAAGGGTGCCTCATAGTTTTTCAAGAGCTATAGGAAGAGATGAAATATCATGGATCCAGGAGTTTATGGGACAAGCCCACACAAGCTTTTTAATATAAATTGGTATGATGGTATAGTATGATTTAGTAAGATCACACAGCATGATTTAGTATGATCTTTTCATATAGTATTGTATGGTCACATGAGTGGTACCCCCTTACAGGCTGACAAAAATGAATGGAAGGAAAGAAATTCTAAAGCAAAAATAAAAGTGTGAAAGCAAATGTCATTAAAAAAATAAAATAAAATACAGTGACTGAAAAAGAAGAGTGATTCTGGCAATTGTAACTGTAACTAATAGAACAAGTACTGACTGAAATCAGTACCTCCACAGTGCATCAAAAAAGGGGAAAAAAGCTCAAACCCACAGGCATATGCCCAAGTATATACAGAGTGAATCTCAGCAGAGAAATTTGTTGCCTATTTTTAGCTGAAACTATTAGTGGATAAAAAGTTTCTGTTCGGATTTTATTAAAAACCTTACAACCCTGGTCTTCAAATATGCATTACTTAGCCAGGCTGCATGGAGGGGAACTGGGGTGTGAAATGTGTTAACCATCTATGGAGACCTGCAGAGGCAGAATACTGCTCTGGGATACTAAGGAGGGTGTAAACAGGAGACCATGGGTAGAAATGTTGCAAAGATAGCTCAGCTAGACTTGAGAGAAAGAACAGGTTCTCACAGGAAGATCTTCCAGGCTGCTGGAAAAAAAGAGAGAAATGGGAATCCAATTATTTTGCATAACTTCTGCTAGAGTACCTGAGACACTGCTGTTTATTCTCCAACCTCCTGGTCAGATCTTGCTCTCCTTCAGCACAGCTCTCAGTTCCTTTGTTTTCAGCTTTATCTTTCTCGGTGCAGAGTCACATTTTTTTGTGCAAAGCTCACGAGATAAGCTCTTCATTGCTTTGGAGCAGGGATCCTCCATCTCTGCTCTCTGTGCTTCCAACCAGTCAGAACACAAGGAAACAGAGTGGAAAGTTACAGACTTTTAGGTGTCCTCTCCAAAATGTGCTCAAGTGTCTTTAGTTGATCCCTGTCTGCTTACACCTGGTTATCTTCAGGGAAGACATTTCTGTCTAAGCACATCAGCCTGAGGAGAACTTGCTGGAGTAGCTGGTGGGGTCTAGGGACATGGTTCACCCCATGCTAAAGAAGATGCCTTCATTCAGGCAGGCACGTCACACTGTCATCTCCACTGACTTCACTGGAAACATATCTGTGGAGAATTTGCACACCTAGAGAACATGCTGTTTTACTTTGTGATGTCTTACTCTATGAGCTGGATCGAGTCCTTCAGCTAATGCCACCTGGCCATCAAAAGGGCCTGGGTATCCCATGAGTCATGTGTTCTGTGAACCAGAATTAACACAGGCTTTTCAAACAGCACCAGACACCTTTATATGGGCAAGTGAACCCAAAGACTGCTAATTTCTCTCTAGATGCTTTGATCACCTTCAAGTCATAGTGGATACCTGAACACTCCACACATAGGCACCCGAACTTCAGTGTCACCATCTACAAGCTGAATCCCACAGCTAATGCTGGAAAAGATGGATCCTTCCCTTACACTCTGGAAGTACCAGACTCCACTCAAGTGTTATGACTCTCCAGATGTGACTATTTCCTTCTCTGGATGGTCTTCTAATGGCTTCAATCTGGAAGAGGGTAGATTTAGATTAGAAATTAGAATGAAGTTCTTCACTGTGAAGGTAGTGAGACACTGGTACAGGCTGCCCAGGGAAGTTGTGACTGCTCCATCCCTGGATGTGTTCAAGACCAGGTTGGCTGGGGATTTGAACGACCTGGTCTAGTGTCCCTGCCCATGGCAGGGGGGTTGGAATGAGATGATCTTTAAGGTCCCTTTCCAACCCAAAGAATTCTATAATTCTATAATTCTCCATACCCACCATCCAAGTCCCTTGGAAAACTCCCAAGGGTTTCTAACACCTTTGTACCTGGTCTTCACATCAGTCCACTGCTAGGTTTCTTTAGGTGCTTTTCCCTGTCCCAGAGCAGCTGAGGGGATGGAAGGCTCCACAGCAGCTCTCCCTGTCACTCCAGCAAGAAGCAGTGATGGAATGCCATGGAGAGATTAAAAGCAGAGGCTCCAAGTCAGAGGCGTTTTAAAAATGTGTGTGCTCAAATAAAGGACTTTTTAATGTTTTAATAACAAATATTACAAGATATTTTTCTCCATGCCCAGTGCCTGCTGAGCCATCATGCTGAGCCTATATTTATGGCACTGTAAAACACAATGAAGGCAACAGCGCTAGGAATACTAATAGCCTCAAGTTTATTACACTAAGGCTGAGTGCTTCATTTTAATTGCATGGAAACATTTAATTTGTTAGATGAGGTGTCATGTAGTTTTCCTCAGGCACCAGTAACTCATATCCACACTGGGACAATCTAACAATCTAGGGGAGGCTTTAAAATTAAATGGATTTTACTATTTCTTACTTCTTTGGTATGCGAGGGTGGTCAGATTCTTGGGCCTTGTAGGGTTAACATTTTTCTGCCTCTTTGTTGTAAGACTTGATTGGGGAAATCCACATCTTTGAAGCTGTCCGAGGCAAAAAAGAGTCTGCAAGGCATCACCACAGGGTGTAAGCAGAAGGACCACACTCTCTCATCTCTCCCCATCTCGCTATAAGGACAGATGATGCTCGTGACCTGTCCCTGGCAACAAAACCTAATGACCCTTTGCTGCAGCGGTGGGAACACAACCATTTTTGGAAGGAAAGGTGGGAGTTCAGAGCACATGCAACCAACAGATCTAAGTCACTGTCATGCTTCTCCTCAGCAGATCTCTCCAGCATTTTCCTGATCGTTTATAACAGCGACATTTAAGGAGTAAAAGGGAGAGGAGACCCAACTGAACAGTAACGGGTGTATGCTCTGAAGTGATGTCAATCCACAACACATCAGAGAAACAGGTATTTTATTAAAAAAACCCCAACAGTTTAAGAAAAAAACCCCAAAACGGAAGTTTATCAGTATATCCCATGTGACAAAAGGGATGGGGCCGAGGCAAATCAAGGTGATTTGGAGACAAGCTGGGTATGTCAAAATAATGATAACAGCTCCTGTTTCCCGTGTAGCTCACACATGCTCAGACAGTGATGATGAATGTGGAATAAATGCCTGAGCTGGCAAGATTTCATTTACCTCTGGTCTTCGGGAACCTGTAGTTCACATCAGATTTCCTCCTCCCCCACCACATGCTGTTCTAACATGTTTGGACACTGAAGTTTAAAAACTTCACACTGGAAATGAAAGGTGGTTATTTGGGTGGGTTTTTTTTAACTGCACAGAGAAGTAATGACTGCAAGAGCTTTGAGAAACCAGCGGTAAATATCTTATCACTCCAGGTTTTAAAGAGAGATAGGACTTTTTTTTTTTTTTATAAAAGATATGCTGCAGTTCAGCTCCTGCTTGATGGGCAAAAGGCTGTCATGTCTGTGCTATGGAAGAATAATTCTCCCAGCAGGAATTACCAAGGAAGAGGAATATTATGCAGAAAAGGAGACTCTCTGATGTCCTTAATATCCACATTATCTCCTTTGAGGCAACAAAGTAGATACCATGGCAATAAGCAAACATAACGATGTGAAGCCATTTGTTAATAATGAGCATCTTGGACAAGACCCACATCTTCCAGCTACCTTAAGCCTCTGGGAAGTGAGGACTTGCACATTGTGATGGGCACAGTCCCAGCTACACCCGGCGTGGCCGCCTGTCAGGCAATCTGAGGAGTGACGTGAGCAAGTGAGCACGGATGGCACTGTTCAAATCTACCATGGGTTTTTAACTCCCATAAATGTCACTGCTGAAGTCATCACACTTCCTGAGCTCTCCCCTCCATCCAGCAGCAGTGGAGGCTTTTACAGGAGGTGTGCAAAATAAAACACAGCACAGGAGGTCAGTGGTGTGGGGGCGACTGCAAGAAAGATTTTCATCCCATTGTTAGATTACCATGAAGAAAGGATGTCATGGAGCCAGTTGGCTTCCTGAGGATGGATTTTTGCACCACTTCTAACAAGTTCTACACCAAGAGCTGAGAAAGGGATTTTTTTCCATCAGCATTGGCTGGAAATCTTAAGCAAACCTCTTCAGAAGTGTCAGCGACTCTTTTTCAAGTGTGCATTTTCTGCAAATGGTCCTGGAGCTGAGATTGTTGAGGAAACAGCTACAGAAATTGGCTGCCCCCAGCCGCTACCCAAGAATGGTCATGGGGATGGAGTATTGAACTGATTTATGAGGCTAAAAGTGGCCCTGTATGTAAATGGCTATTGGATTTCAGTCACTTGCTCCCACATGGAGAGCAGTAGCTCATATTTTGTTCGTGCCCAATTTCTGGGAACTTGCATTCAAGTTTTTAAATTGCCCCAGAAACTTGATTTTAAGTTTCTCATCCAACCAGAAGCACAACTTTCATTATGTCACCTCTCTGAATTAATGGCTCAGGATATTTCCACCTCAGCCCTATGCTGACCTTAGCGCAGAAGCACCTTGCAGACACAAATAATTTCACCATTATCATCAAAGCAGCCTTTGCCACGGAAGAGAAGGTTCAGCTCAGATGTGGAGTTGGTAGCCCAGAGGCATCAAGTGATATGACTAAGGTCAACTGGAGGTGGACTGTCCCACATAACTCTCCTGGAGGCCCAGCCAATTCCTGAACCTCAGACCTGTTCCTGCGTTCAGCCATTATCCTGCTCACAGACTCCTTACGATTAAAAGTAAGGCCAAGAATATTCACGAGGTCATCAGTGAATAAATTTTGAATAATCATCTAACCTGGGAAAATCGCAGGTTGCTTGCAGAGAATTCATGAGTTGGAAAAGGCAAAAAAAATAGTCAGAATTAATTCTTTCCCAGATATCTATCACTGCTTTAGTTTTGTTAAAATACACACAAGGAAATTATACTTTGGGACAGTGAATTAATGTTCACAAACAGCACAGAAAAATCTCAGTAGCCAACAATTTTGAACACCAGACACCGGTAGAAAGCTGTGACTTCATGAGCACTCATAATGACTAAATGGTTCATGGCTGCCCAAAAAGTGTTGTTTTATTTCTTCTCCCTGCTCCTGTTCATGGCTTCGTGGTCCTTCTGCTCTGACTGTGATGTTCATGGAGTTTTCTGTCATCTGATTTGGCTCCTCAACATAGAAGAAGGTTGGCCTTTTTTTGATCTCAGTCAGGATTAGTGAATTTAATTGGCTTTAGAACATCACCTTTTCATAGTGAAATAAAAGGATGCTATGAAGCAAATGCTGTGTCCCATCACTGTTGCTGTCCCAGGTTTAGTTTTTGGCCAGCTCAGGATATCAACCTGTGGGGAAATGCCTGGGTAGAGTTCAGTGTAGGGTTCACTCCATCGAGCATCTTGGATAGGATGACTCCTCCTAACTTACACAGAACCCCAACACCATCTCTGAAGGCTTTTCATCTCTGAATAACACCCCTGGTGCTATCATGAAGTATAATGAAGTCAAGGATGTAGCAGCATGGTCTTTGTGTTATTCCAGGCATGTGAAGCTGGAGAAGACACACAAAGAGCAATGACATCTTTGGGCAGAGGATTCCCACTGCAGCTGGTGATCATTAATGTGTCTGGTCTGCTCAGAAAAGCTCTTAGCTATTCCCAAAAGTCTCATGAATTGGGTTAAGCTCAGAATCACTCCCCTTTGGACCCAGTTTGCAATGTGAGTGGTGGTGAATCCCTAGACCTGAATGAACACAGGGACTGGTATGTCCCATGAGGTCAGGACATGAGCTGCACCAAGTCCCTCCCTAAGGGTTTTTTCCTTGATTTGGGACCTGCACCAAGTCCCCCCCTAAGGGTTTTTTCCTTGATTTGGGACCTTAACTGAATATTTAGGTATCTAACTATGGGCACCTGATTTTGTAACTCTTGACCAACGGGCCAAAAGAATTTGTAGTGGTTCTCTTAGTAATTAATTTATAATAGGAGAATAATTTGTCTCTCCTACACCAAAAGAAGTGTATTCAGATGGGGGGTGAAGGGCACCCTCTTTTGTCCTTTTTAACGGAAAGACAAAGGTATTTTGTGCCTGATTTGAATTTCAGACAAACATTTAACAGATCACTTTGCTTCCCCAAACGCACAGTGCAGCCTCTAAGAGCAAGCTAAATTGCTATAAATTAAAGTTAAATGTCAAAAAGGCAAAGATGTGCAGGAATGCAGGAGACAATCTCTGCGCAATTGGGGTTGTTACAGAGCTGCTTTTATCCACTTTGCTTGCATATTGTTAAGTGCTCTTCCTGGAAAGGGGAACTTTTTTCTTTTTTTTTTTTTTCTTCCTTTCCATTTTTAAATAAGCCCCAACCCCCAGTTCCACTGAAATAGGATGTTCTAATTTCTCATTTCTAAATATCATCAGAAAAAGAATTATGACTGTCCACTCCCTGTGCTGATCATTTCACTTGAGCTTTGCAGGCTGCTCTTAAGAGAAATGTCATCCTTTTGTTACAGCAGGTATCAACCTGCTCAGTAAAGGGGAAATTAAGATGCCATTTCTACCTGCACTGAGTAGTTGGCCTCTGTGGGAGGAAAGTAATGAAATCCCTGCTTCTTCTGTTAGTTTAAAATAGAAAATATAAGGGGAAATGCAGTGTGAGCTATATGTGACAGGTGAGAAAACAAGTATTGGTGTTCCAGTAGCTGAATCTCACCTATAAAAAAATAACTTCTGAGACCAGCCTGCTCTTTCCCTCCCCACTTGTAGCAGGGTGACTGGCCCCGGCCCCAGCCCCATGGTGTCCTTGCAGCATGAGCTGGAGGACAGGAAAATACCTGAGCTGGCTCTGCACAGACCAAGCTGGGCTGAGGTCTTCTCTGCTAATGTCATCTCCTGAGATAACGTGATCTAAATTCCACCCTCCCCTTGCCCTGAAGACCTCTGGATCTATAAAACCACCAGTATCCACACCTCCAGGAGATGCTTTTTAACTAGTTGTTTTCTTACTGTCACTGAGAGCCTCACGGGAAGGTTACTTGGTGTAAAATGCAGTACTTGAGTAGAAGTGGTGGAGTCCTCATCCCTGGAGGGGTTTCAAAGCCATGGAGATGTGGTGCTGAGGGACATGGGTTAGCGGTGACCAGGCAGTGCTGGGGGAACAGTTGAACTTGAACTTAAAGGTCTCTTCTGACTAAAACTATTCTGTGATTCTATGATTCTACGATCAGTCCACAACAGGGAGAAGCATCTCAGCAGTATCAGGCAGGTACTGCTCTTGTAGGATTCCTGTTCAACCAACCTTACTTCACCACATCCCATGTTTCTAGGGAACACAGTTTCAATGCTCTTTGACACCTGTGCAACACTTCTACCTGATGGGAGCTGTCACAGCCTCCATGGATGCTTGATATGTTGCTACAACAGTCTTCTTATGTGTCTTCCCTCACGCTGTGAGGAAGAGTTTAAGGCATATGTATGTAGGTTGTGAGTGCAGCTGCCCTAGGCCATTAGCAGTGCAGAGGGTTTCCAGGAAACCTTGATGTTCAGTGCTAATTGATATTATCCTTGCTGCAAGGCAATATGCAGGTGAGGTAGGCAACCTGCACACCCAAAGTCTTTCTGGAGCCCGGTTCAGCTCTAGTCTACACTAGTGAGGCCACATCTGGAGTACTGGGTCCAGTGCTGGGCTCCCCAGAAAGACAGGGAACTAATGGAGAGAGTCCAGTAGATGCTGTGAAGATACTGAAGGATTGGAGCATCTCTGTGGCCAGGAAAGGCAGAGGCCCCTAGGGCTGTTCAGCTGCAGAAGAGCAGCCTGAGAGGGGAGCTGAGCAATGCTGAGCAAGAGCTAAAGGGCCCCTTTAGG
>JANHGN010006112.1:3001-30802 GCA_024605025.1 Megaceryle maxima
CGACATTCCTCATTGCGTGCCACCTGAAAGAGTCGGGACAAGAAACGGTAAGAAACTCGGCGCCACCCGTGGCATCTGACGGACAGCGACCCACCTTCTGATATATAGTCGCTCGTCTCCTCTGTAGCTTCTTAGAGAAGGTCTTGACCATCAGCATTCAAACCAAACACCACCACACAAAACCAAATCATCATTCCAGTTACTCAGATGCTTATCAAACAGTAGCAAATCCAGAGCTGTTTACTCCCTTTATGAATATCATCGAGAGCCAATCTGAGCGTGCAAACAGACCAAACTTCGTGCCCGAGAAGGACGACCCCTAACATGTAACCTTTGACTTTGCACCTCCGGGCAGAGCAGTTCCGAGTCACACGAGCGTGCAAATTCCTAGGCTGCCGGCAACGCCCAAGAGAAAAAGCTCTCATTGAGAGGAAGGACCCTGGGTCCGGAAATGCTATTGGGTCACAAGACCCGCAGGGCTGCGATGGCGAGGTGACGGGGCTCCGATGGAGCCCCGGAAAAAGAGCCGAACGCGATAACCTGGAACGAGAAGTCAAAATGGAGTTTGCGGAAGCGCGAGAAGCCTCGCTGGCAAGACCTAAAGATGTAAGGATCCGGGGCAAGAACTCCCGGGCTGTAAAAGTGAGATTATGACGGAACAAAGCTGCTGGCGGGGACAGAGATAACGACCGGAAGCGTTCAAAGCGCGACAGCTATCTGCCCTCTGACCTTATTACGCGAGAGAAGATGCGCTCGATCGGCAACCATCGTGAAGACGAGCTCTGGGATTCCTCCTAATGATGCCCGATACGTACGCTGTGCTCCTGGACCGGCAAGAGCGATGAGGACGTGGAGACGCGACAAAGCTCCGAGACGCTGAGGATGCCGCGCAAATAACGCCGTGTGCGTCGGAACTGCCCTGCCTGGTGGGTGCTACTCTCATGGCGGGAACCAACCCCTCCGTCTGCTGGGCCGATGGGGCCTGTGCTGGGACAGCCCCATCCCCTCCCCTAACTTTAAAAAACCTCCAGGCAATTCCAAAATGGAACTCCTCCTCCCAGACCCTCCCCGGCCTCGCACTTTGTTTCAGAGCGCCCGGGTCTTAAGTTGTACTGGACAAAAATAAGCACATCGCTTACCAGGGATGCTCCTGCATTTGCCTGGTTCCTCTTCACGAGGATGGCGCAAAAAGAGAACGCTATGCGTGTCGCAAACGCTACCTTCGGAGAGCATCGCGTTGCCGGACGCGGACCTCTTCCCCGACGCCCCCGCCGGCGCTCTGGCCTTCTCACCTGCTCTTTCCAGAGCGAGATACTGGTGCTTTAGCTCCTTATAGTACCTAAGATAGCAAGAGAAAGAATAAACTCACCCCTTGCTGGATGACACCAGCTGTACAATCTGCCTCACTACTACCCCAGCACACCTGAACGCCAAATTTGGAGGCATGTACAGCACCTGCAAAACAAAAAGGTAACTTCTTAACCCAGCTATCACTTACACTTGTCTCAAATACCACGCCATCCCACAACCGCATCGCTTTCTTAACTGCTGCTCCGTATGTGGCTCTGTCTCCAGGCTGACTTGGAGCATCTGCAAGAAAAAAAAAAACCAAGAGAAAACCAAAACCCAATGCAGATGGTCAGATGCTACCAGGCAAACACCATGCCTGTTATCCCCCTCCTTAATACCTCAGTAACATCTAATATCATCCAGTTTCAAGAGCGCGTGGCCCAGGCAAAAGAAAAGGGAAGTGTTGAAACCATGTGACAAAGGCTGCACTCTTAGGATATCGACCCGGCCCAAAAATCTCCTCACCTTCTCCGACTGCTCCTCGTTGCGGGCCGCCATCCCTCTGGGCCTCCTCTCAGCATCTGCAACAAATAAAACTAGAAGGCACAGAGAAATACTGCTAAAAAACCAGATCCCTGCCCCAGAGATTCCCATCTCCACTTCCTTTACCTCAGGCGCTCGTCCCTCCTCGTGCCTACGTTTTGGGCTGCCGCGTTGAGGCTCGGGTAGGGGCTGTGAGATGCGAACAAGGACCGCGTAGAACTGTGGCAAGGCAATGACTCAAAAATACCTGCTACTTGATCTCGATAGTCACTCGCCCTGCCCTAGTTGTCTTCTGTGGAGAGATACCATTTTCCACCTGTAAAATAATAAAAAAAAAGCAAGCAAAAGAAAAGGTAGTCACATAGCCATTATCTCCCCTCTGACACCTTGCACCTACCTGCCTCCCTATGGTGCTTAGCTCACCTCTACCATTTCTGCTGAGAGAACACATTCTCTGTGCGCATCTGAAAACAAATAAATTGCATAGATCACCCACACGCCGATAAACATGAATCAAGACAAATCTCACATCCGTTTTGGAAGAGCGGCTGCAGCCCAAGCAAGCGCACCCTATCGTGGAAAATGGCATGAACACTAAGCTTCCCCCCCTGCCCCCCCCCCCCTTACGCCGGCTCAGCTCAGCCTTAGAGGAATGGAATGCTACAGCCTAGACAGCCTATGTTGATTGACACATGGACTGTAGATCCCTAGAGTGAATCCAACTACCCCCGAGTCCACATCCCCAGGCAGGGCAGATCCGAGCCACGCGCAGACGTGGACAGATGCTATGCGCAATACGACTCAAAGATTAGATGACCCGCAAGGAGAAAAGCTATTCGCTGACCGGAGATCCTGTCAGATGAAGGCCTACGGGGCTGCTGCGGTAATGCGAGAGGGCGCCGTTGGAGCGCCAGAAGACTACCGAATAAAACATTGTATTGCAAGAAGTTGCCGTCATGCATAAGATGATGGATGAGCGAGTAGCCGGCCATCAAGACCTAAAAGGTAAGGATGCGGGGGAAGACATTGCAGCCCCTGAAAATATAATGCCTGGCTTCAAGACCTAAGAACATAAGAATCCAGGGGGAGAAATCCCAGCCCTTGAAAGTGGACTGCTAGAAAACAGAGCTGCTGATGCAGCCTGGAATGATACTGCCAAAGAGAACCGGCCAGAAGCTTCTGAAGTGAGAGGCAGATTTACTGTTGGCCGTACGAGAAAGGCACGCTCGAGAGGCGTCGCGCTGAGGAAGGAGAATATTTCGGACCCTACGGATTGCTCTCCCTCTAAGAGATGCTCTTGGTAAGCGCAGAGACCGGTGACTACTCCAGAAGCTAAAGAAGCTCTAAGATGCGAGACACGGATGACACGGTTCACGCTCAGGCCGGACCTGCCCTGCCTCGTGGGGCGGACTAACCCTCTCTTTGCTTCCCCTGAGGGGCCTGGTCCTGCACAGCCCTCTCCTCTATGATGACTTAAAAACCCCTTTGATAATACCCAACTTTGCCCTGCCCCCCTCAGCCTACTCCCACTGCTTAGCTTTCAGAGGACTGGGCATCTGATGTCATCATCCTGGAATGAATGTTTCTCGACTCCTCGGGATCCTCCTGGGGCTGATGGGTTCATCTTCATCACCTGCATAAACCAAGTGCTGGCCATCAGCATCCTTTCCCTCACAGACCTCTTTCCCAACGCTCTCCCCCAATACAAAATGAGGCTTTCTGCTCCCCCCAACCAATTCTAGGATTGGATGTTTCTTTACTGTTGACCCCCAATAACCACGATGCCTAGTGTCACGTGTGAGTGATAGGATGGGTTTTGTTACTACACAAACGCGGTTGAAATGCTTGCCTTGACGCCCGTGACCCAATCTCAGCGTTAAGCTACTTAGGAAAATGGGTAGTAGCAACTTACCCGAGATGCAACAAAGCTGGAAAAGAAAAAACATCCATGGCTCCCTCTTCAGCCAATTCAGAAACTCCAAGAGACGGCCAAAGGCCTAGACTAAAAACAACATAATTGTTTACTCCTAAACTGTCTTGTCACCTGCAAAACACCCAGTGCAAAGATGCTGCCTAGAAAAAGGAAAATATGTGTAAGAGGTCTCTCTGAGACAGGTGCAGATACACCTGTAAAGGTCCTAAAGCTTAACTTAATTTCTCTAACTGAATGCACCTGGATGCCATTATCCTGAAAAGCTGCAGAGATCTGACCTCTAGGCAATTCAAGAGCTGAATGAGCTTCTTCGGCAAAGGCTGTGGCTCATATACCTCCTAGACCCCGCCCACCACCCTTCCCATAATCCCCTGGGAATGGGGCGGGACAAACCACCAGAACTATAAAGGTGGCCAATGGATGGACAATGAGTTTTCTTCTCTGCCTTAAATTGACGGTGTGAGTAGTTACTTGTGAGGCTAGTAATTCTTTCATAAAAAGAAAATAGTTGGCCATTTATTATTTCTGCAGGTATTACACCAGCAATAAGCCTGAGTAAGTAATTAAGTTTGATTTTTCCAGAAGCCACACCGTCCCAAAAAATATATTATTTTGTTGTTGGCATATATGTGCTAGCCCTTCTGATATAAGCCATAAAGCCCTATAGGGGAAAGTTTCACTTCTTGACCGACTATGCATGCTACAGAGTGTTGCCTAAAGCTATCCTTTATGTAAGACCAGATGACAAAGCCAAACTGGAATTTGTAAGGATCTCTTCTCAAAAGTTTTTCTAGCTACAAAAGAAGTTTACTAAATATCACTTGTGATTTGGCATCACCTGGAAGGTCTCTCTAAAGGACTCCCGTGACTGACTTATTGAAGTCCTAAAGGGCAAAAGTCTTTAAAAAAAAAAATATTAGAAACTGTATGAAATGCTTTAATTTGCAGCTAATGGATGTGGAACTTGATAGAGACGGTGAGGGGAAAAGAGGGGATTTCACCAGACTAGAAATATTATCATGGGCCGGGCACTCAACAGAGCTATCCTACCTACCGCAAAGGACAAGATTACTGTAGACGTGAAAGATTGGGTGATGAAAGGTTCTCGGTGAGCAAAAAGGACTCCCGATGTAACACAGAGACCAAAGAACGCAGTGGGGCTCAAAGACGGCCTCGGGTGGCCGCACAGCAGTGGGAAAAGGGTAGCAATGTCAAAAGAGGGACAAAAGAAAGCTGTGAGTGGCAATGCGAGACTTCAGAGGTCCCGGTGATGTGTGACTTTCCTCCAAGGGTGGGGGGAAGCGATTGAAGGGAGATATCCAAGAGGGTGGTGAATAAGATGACATTTCATAGGGGTAGAAAAAAAAACTGATGAAGGATTCTGTGCAAATGAGACTGATAGTAAGAGGTCTGCGAAGCTCGAAGGAGGCTGTGGGGCTCAGGAACAACATGTCACAATAGGAACGAGAGGAAATGGAAAAATAAACACGACCGAACGATACTCGACGGCATTAGCTGCTCAAGAAGGGATCGGAAGAGCGTAAAGATGCGCTCAGGAGACTGGAGGCGCAACGGACGCGTGGGACGTGGCAGCCGTAAAAACGAGATGGCTCTGTGGCAGACTGGAAGCCGTAAGAACCAGCGTCTGACAAAGCTCTGAACAATGCCTTGGAGATAAAGGATGACTGTAAATTATGAGGATGTGGTAGTTGATACAAGTGATGAGAGAGGTTGCAAGACAAAGTGGCTGTGAGATGGGTGGGAAGCACAGAGGGAGTGGGAGGCCTGAATGAGGCTGGGAGACAGAAAGGGGGTGGATGTCAGAAGGGGTATGAGAAGGAGAGGGGGTGGAAGATGGGGATGGACTGGGAGGCAAAACCACGTTGGGAAGTCAGAAGGAGGGGAAAGGCCTAAAGGGGGTGACTTGCGGAAATTGGACTCCACAACTAGGATAGCTGTGAAGTAGGTACGTTTATTCGGTGCCGGACGCACAGGGCATCGCCCCACCGTAAACGTGCGCGCGTCGGGTGGTCTCGTGCAGCTTTTTATAGAGTTAAACATTTAATATTCAATAGGTTTCACAATGCGGCTATATATATGCAGTATCTATAGCCGCTTCACGTGTGGATGAGGTCTCCTCCCCTGTAAGCAGGTGCAGTATTTTCTGGTGGTGGTTGCTAGGGGTCTGGAGGATGAAGTAAGACATCTTCCTCACAGATAAACTTTTGACCCCAGGCTCCCGCGTGCACTTTGTAGTCCGTGGGCCATCGTCAGAGCCTTTGATACGAGTTCAGACCGTACCTGTGGAGGCTGAGGAAATACTTGACTAAACCTATACAATGGGCCCTCATTCTTCGCTCAGGGATGTTATGAATGTTTATCTTCTGTTTGACAAGCTTAACCGAACACCGGCCTCCAAATCAGCCCAAGTCAGCAAAATACGAGCAACATATAAGCAACATAGAAGCAGGATACAAGTCCCTGTATCAGGGGTGGGAGTGTGTAAGTGGATGGGAGGCAGATAGAGTGTGGGAGGCTGGAAGGGATGGTAAACCCAGAGAGAAAAAAAAGAGGAGTGAGAAAGAGGAAGGGGTTGGGAGGCCAAAAGGGGGTGGGAGGCCCAGTATGGGTAGAGGCCAGAAAGGGGTGGGAGGCCCAGTGGGGTTAGAGGCCAGAAGGGGTGGGAGGTCGAACAGGAGTCGGAGGCTAAAAATGGGTGGGAGGCTGAGTGGATTAGAGACAAAAAGGGGTCGGAGGCCAAGAAGGGGTAGAGACAGGAAAAGGGGTGGGAGGCCGAGTGGGAGTGCAGGCCAAAAAGGGGTCAGAGGCTGAAAAGTGGTGGGAGGCCAAGTAGGAGTAGAGGCAGAAAAAAAGTGGGAGGCCAGAAACGGGTGGGAGGGCCAGCAGGCGTAGAGGCCAGAAGGGGCTCAGCACAAAGGACACAGATGGCGAGTCCAAGCAGCGAGTTCATCTTTACTTGCATTTAAAGCAATAAAACAATAAGAGAAGTAAGGCGGCGAGAGTCAAGCCGAACGAGGCAATGCACCCAATCATTCCTACCCAGGGTCAGCTGTAGCGACTAAGAGGCATCACCCGTTGCCCTCAATACGCCACCATCCTTGCGATAAGCAGTCGCCAGGGAGCCCCGGTCGCAGCGGGGACTTGCAGAGCTTGTCCCGGCAGCTGGGAGCTCCCGCGCAGCGCATCCGCTCGGACGTGAGGTCTCCGAGGACGCGGTGAGAGGGTCCAGCTTTGACAGAGGGCAATAAGCAAGTTTACATCACTTCAGGTGTGGAAACATCTGGCTTCATCCTCCTTTTGCATTCCACCCAAAGCCTGGGCAGGGCTCCAGAAGGAACTGAGGGAGTTTCTCTGTCTATCTGGGCGTCAACCGCGTATTTCTCAACGAGCCTAGATGTCTGGTTTCGCGGCCTTGCAACGTGCCCCTAAATAAAGAAAAGATCCCCCATCGGTTACTGTTACACGGTAATGGTTACATCAAATCTTTATAAATTAGCATCAGTATATATTCACGTTAGAACAATAAAATAGGGCAGTATCGCACAGCGTATGCGATAGAGCGTTGGGTTGCGAGGTTCATTCGTAGGTCAACTTACGTTCAGGGACCGTTGTTCGGGCCTTTGTGCTTCGGCAGCCCAAAGCAAATGGGGCGGGTCCAGATGGTTTGGGGCTGTGGATGGGCAGCCAGGGGTAGGCGAGGGCCAGCAAGAGAATTCAGGGCTATAGGTCTATAGCTCTAGAGAGGCTGGGGGGCCTATAGGGTCTTGTGGAGTTTACAGGGGCTCTGTAAGGGCTGGGGGATATATAAGTTCTCCATAGGGTCTGGCAAGGTCCCCAGTGGCTGTACAGGGGCTGTTGGTGTCTATAGGTCTCTACAGGTATATGTATATCTATATACAGTGATGAGTAGGGTAATAGTTTGTTAGAACCTTTGATCACTTTTTCTCAAGAGAGATTCTTATGAAATGTAATCATCTCGGGTTTATGATTTTGTGAAAATATTTCCAAAGCCATCGGACTACTGAAACCTGACTCCTTTCCAGCTAAACAGGAGTGGGGACTGTAACAGTCCTTAGGCAGCCTTGAAAATCTCTGCCTTCGCATATCCTTAAGTCAGATGCACAGGTTCCGAGTAATCGGTTAGTTGGCATTTCCATTTTAATAGCTTTGTATTTTTATGTCTGCGTTTATTAGACTTTCAAACCTAAGCTTCTCTATCCCTACTCCATCTGTTTCTTTTTAAGGAAAGACAGAAGAATCTTCTCCTCTAGCTTGCATTTCCTCCAGAGGGTGATCTCTCCCTTTGTTCAGGCGTGAATTCTATCCATGCAAATCAAAGCATTAATTATACAATCAACTTTGGCATTAGGTGCAAAGCTCAGTAGGAGGTACGCTTCATTAGATGATGTGAAGTATAACGCTGCATCCGCAACGCTTCAGAGTACGTGCAACACTGCAAATGGCAGCACGATGCGTGCCTTCACTTACCTGTCTGCACCACCGTGGTGCATTCCATTCTTTCACGTAAGCGATTGCATATAGCGGCTCCGCAAATGGTTTGGAACCGCGAAAAGGAAGTGTAGAATTCTGCTAGATTTGGAACGGCAAAAAAGCGACCCCGGGGCAGTATCTGTTTTATGACACTATTCACACCGTAAATATGCCCGGGCGCCCTCGCGCTACCTCACCGAAAAATTATTTTCGTAATAATTAATTTCAACGCCAGTGTACTGTAGAGTTTACTATATTGTTCCCATTTACTAGAGAAAATTAAACTGTTTTTATAATTGGTGAAATACGAGAGAGCTCAGTTAATTTCCCGATAGAAGAATAAACGTTGTTACTGGTGCTATTTTGGAGTTCACCCATCCAGAAGAAAAAAGGAAAAAAGGAAAAATTCTTCACCTACCCATTGCAAAAGACTAAGGGATAAAGCAAAATATGACTGAATACATCATGACTCTATGCTTACAAAATATGGAACAGCGAGGAAAGCTGTTAGCAAAGTTTTTTTAGCACTAAAATCAGATACAAAGGTGTTTTTCTCTGCTATCGTGTAGGCCGGGACCCTCAACTGGAGCCGCTACGGTACAACTGCAATAGAACAACAGGTACCAAGAGACTTGAAAATGCTGAATTTATATTTTACTTTTGTGCCGGTAATCCTGCTCGTCTCTCCTTTTCGAGGTCATGTGAAAGATTAAAAGGAGGAAGCGCTGGCAGGCATTTTCGTTAAGAATCACCGGCTAATTCCAAAGTGCCTATTAGTAGAAGCCCTCTTGCAATGCCTGTGGGTATTCATCCATCACAGCTGAATCGTGGATATCGACTATTTTATATTTAATATATCTCTTACATCTTTAATGTCTGAAGAGCTAGTTCCCGAAAGTGTCCTCAGCGGGGGGTAAGTGTGGTCAGATTTAATCACAATTTCCAAGGCTGGAAATGAGCTTCCAATAATTCTTAGGAGCTGTCCTCAGCAGACTGCAGTCAATAATCTCTTTTTTAAAAGCAGGACTCTTTTTCTTCCTATGCTCCTGGGAGGTCTCTATGAAAAGTATTACTACAAAAATCAGGCTTCTGATTTTGGCAATCGGGATACCAGAAAGCTACAAACACCTATTTAGGTCGGAAGCCTGCCGCACGCAGGACTAGAATGCTTTTCGCTACGGAGATCAGATGCATTTTTATTAAAAAAAAAAAAAAAAAAAAAAAAAAAAAAAAAAAAATCAATCATTTTGCCTTGCTTCAGAGGTTGCATCCTTACAAAAGAAGTCACAGACGTATCATTGGTGATGGGGAGATCGAGAGTCAGATGGACAGAGATCACCAACAGTGGAAGGATCTGACGGATCTCACGGGAGTTTGATGCCTGCCTGTCTCTACTGTCCTACGTAATTATTTCTCAAATAAATCGCTGCTGATTAAAGGAAAAATCAAATCAGGATCTCAGAACTGAAGAGCTCGAGCTAATGCTAAACGCTGCGGTTTCTAGACCTAATCGCAAACAATTAAGGCACCCAAGAAGTCACCCGATCTAATATCCAGATATGCATTTTGTGTCTCAGACTAATATCCTCTTAGTAAAGACCTCTGAAGATGTGGATGTGTTTTATTTGGTTGCAAACAATTAATAGTTATACACAACTCTTCAGAAATACTAATCTACAACTTAAGGGTTCCGTATAGAGCCCATTCTCTGAACCCTCCATAAAGACAAACCGCCTAAATTTACTTTCAGGGCGTGATTTGTTTGCCTAAGCAGCTTGGAGATCTTTATAGGAAATGCTCTGAACAAGCAGAAAGTTTTATTACGCGATGCACACTTCAGAATTAAAATAATAAAGACTGTGTGCTTCTTATGACTCGGCACCATTTGCATAGGAAAAAATGCGCATAGGTATGATACATTCATAGCCCCGAGAATTTCTCCATTCATCTAATACTGACTCTTTTTATGAGTTTTAACTTTCTTTTTCTTATTTCCCTTGTCTCCCGTTAAAAAAAGAGGGAAGACGCATAGTCACGATATGAAGAATCACAACTGAGAAACGATACCAACCCAATCATCGCTTTTTCCAGGGTACAGCCCGATGCATGCAGTACTGCTGATAAGAGGCTGGCTTCTGAGCTTTAAATGTCCTCTGCGCAAGTCAATCCTCTCTGGCTTGAAACAGGCTTTCATTTCTAAAGGAAAATTATTGTTATGTCTCGTTCGGCTGCGATTCTCCAGAGGTAGAATGCTTCTCCTCCTGGGAACCCCTCCGTTCTAGAAATAAAAGTTTAGTTGACATTCAAAGTTTTGCATCTCTTCCCGTAGAGAGTACGCTGTCTCTGTGCAGCGCGTCAGCCACACAATAGCATATTAGAATGCAGAGCTTTTTTCTTTTATAAAGGGGACTGAAAAAAAGAGGAAAAAAAGGAAGCAAAGTATGCTTGGTTTCCACTGCTTGCAGGAATGGGGTGGAACAGGAAGAATAATGAACACCTAAGAGCGGTATAGCCTAGGGGCTAGAAGACTTCTGATATGAACCCTTCTATCTAAGATATTAGATATTCTAATATCTTCTACCTTCTATTCTAAGATACCTATCTCTTAACCTCTATGCTGCTTCTCACTGCTCTTCCATGCCCTGCCTTCTCTCCCCACGCCCCCCTCTCCCCCCCCCCCCCCCCCCCCCCCCCTCCCGTCTCGCCTCGCCCCGGTCCCATACGAACTTACAAAAAGGCGACAGAACTTGAACACAGACTTTCTGCCAGTAACATTCACAGACCCCCCTCTGTGTTGCCTTGATGCTCCTCCGGCATGAGGTTTGTTCTAATAAAGAGTTCATTGGATTGTTTCATCCATCATATGAATGAATAGCCTCAAGTGGGAGTAGATATTCTTCATAAGAAGAGACCTACAAATGCTTTATCTCAGGGGAAGTCCTCAAGACTGCGGCAGCCCGAGACGTTTGTGAGAAGACGCTGTTACACGTGGGAAGCACTAGATGCCGCTAAGAGATCAGCGCGGAAAGCAATAGTGCTAGCCCAGACAAGAGCGGGGAGTAGTCCGACCTCTGGCAGGACAGAACGCCCTGCAGAAAGGCAACAGCCCTGGACCATTTTTATAAGGCTACAGCACAATTTGTGGTATTTGGGACCAATGGGCTGGTTCCTCGGCAGCAGCAAAGCAAAGTAAAGGAAAACTGCTCCGCATCAATCCCTGAAGAAGGAGCAGTTTCACCTCTGAGAAGCTACCGTGCGCTACCTTCAGTTTCCACCGAGTTATTTCCTACTGGTCCTTGCCTGCCTCAAATATGTCTTCGGCAAACATCAACAGCGAACAAGGTGGGATTTAATCTTCCACGTGAAAAACTACCTCCTCCAATACACAGACGTAAGATGAGATAAATTGTCGGGCAGTTACGCTGTCAGTATTTGCTGTTATGAGAATAAAAAGTGCATTTGCGGAGTCATGCTCCGTGAGGACTCTCTGTAGGCGTGCATATGAACTACAGCTCAAAAGATCTTCACTTTTCAAAACCGTAAGCATCAGTCCAACATTTTAAACATTACGAAGCGGTCACTGGATTTTTTAAAATCTCTTCATAGCAACGTAACTCTCTAGCCAGGCCGAGCAGCACGTTTGCACTTCACTGGAAAGCTCAGACGTACTCTATCCCTGCAAGGGGATCACTCAACTCCCTCACACAAGGGGAACGCTTTGACAAGGCACTATTTCTGTTGCTCAGGAGTGTGCCTGGGCTGATGTCAGATCACTGTTGCCAGGCATTTAGAAACGTATGCCCTGCCTGTAGCAAAGCAGCATCAACCGAACAAGCAAAAGCAAATAAAAATTGCTTGCTCGCAACGGGTAACTCTCTCTAGTAGGTAAGAAAACTCTTCCCTCTCTTCCCATTTTAATTTTAATTAGTGAATTTAGTAGCGGCATTGAAGAGGAACAATTGTCGATACTCTGCCCGAGTAATTCAGCCCAAATAATACTTCTAACACGGCAGTCTAAAACCATTAATTTGTTCATCAAAACTGCACCACGAGAAAGTCAGGAAGGCTTGAGCGCATTATTGCTTTACTGACGGCAAAGACTAATCCCAGTAAGACAAAGTGCTTGAGCCAACAGCAGCTTTCAGGTGGGACAGCGAAGCGCCGTGGGATTCCAGAATCGGCCGCACATTCTTTTATAGCCTGTGCGGTAACAGAACTAGGGAGAGGCAGCCTTTAGCCTGGAACAGCAGTTCAGCCCTGAGATACAAATGAGAGACGCACGCTACTTACGAGATGGAAAACGAACCGCAAAACTGCACAAAAAGGATGGAGCCTTTAGTCCTAAGAGAAAATACATGCATTTCTTATGTGTGCTTGCATGCAATTTGTAATGACTAGCCCAAAGTCTGCATTAAAAAGCAGACGAGGATGCTGGTTCTCAGCTGCTGTACATCTGTACCGCTCTGCTGCCTTCAGTGACATGCTGACACCGCTCGGGCCTTTGAATTTTTCTCACATCTTAAAGATACTGATCCGTCAATTAAGGGACCATCTCCTCCTCTCTTCCATTTGGTGATTCAGCTCTCTCTGGTTTCAGCAGGTACCAGATGGGATGACTGATTCATAGGCAGCAGTTCAATGCATTGTTTCATGGGAGGGAAGGCAGAGCAGACTCGATCTGCAATTCGATGAAGCCATGCCCAGCCTTGTGAACATGGAAACATTTGATTCGGCACTGCAGGGAACGGGCTGATCTCCCGGTGAGGCGTACGATCCCCTATCCCGGGCTAAGGGACTCTGCATTCTTCTTCTAAGGTAGAAAAGGAAAGCTTATCTATCATTTTGCCACTGCCAGTTTTCACCCACTTAAGAAATGTCAGATTTATACGCAAACAGCAATTAGAAAATACACTGCGGGGAACAATTCTCCGCTGTGATAGAGGCCCCATTCTGTGAGGGATCTCCTGCACAAGAACAGAAGACTACCTACTAATGTAGGTTTAATTTCTTTCACAAGTACTCCGGTCTTATTAACGGGATTACTGCAGTACTACAGTATAATTAGCCAGCAAAAAATCTCCCAAATTTTGTTCAAAAGAAATCAAAGACTAAAAAAAGACCCAACTCTAGATAATACACTGCCAGAGATGGTACAATTCCATAAAGCTCTACCGATGGGAAAAGAACAGCAGGAGTTTTTATCACCTGAGCTCTAAATCCCAGGCATTATTCCTTTCTCATAGCACAGCAGAAGGAAGGCAGGACAAGCCTGAATCGCCTTGAGTGGTATAGAAGTAAAAAAATACCGGCACAGTGAGTCCTGGCAGACGCTGTCCACTTGAGAATCAAGAAGAGTATATATACCTAAAAATGTTCCAGCTCTCTATTTGCGTCAGTTCTCGCAAGCTTGCTTCTCTAGGATTACATAAGATTAATGCATTCGTAGGACGTGTCGTCTCACCCGTCACAGCTTTAAGGCTGTCACAATTTCATACCAGTTATCATTTCTCCTTTCCTTCTCTTTTTCTGCCACGTGCAGAACTAGCATTTCAGAGGCCAACAGAATTAGGTCCTTTCCAGCTCTTTCCCTGTATGCAAAATCTGGCTCAGCATCCTCATGTTGGCTTTAAGGCCACCCCTCCATTCTGATGAGAAATCTGCTGAAACCCTCACTTGTGAGGAAAAGGACACGATCGTGAACAAAGCATCTGTTACTTTTTTAGTCTAAACTGTGCTGTAGGATCTGTCTGGTATATTAAATACTGAATCATTGCTTCTGTTATTTCAGTCAACACATTTAAGCTGAGAATGTGGCGCAATCGAGTTATTAATAGCTAAACTGCAGTCATTTTTAAGGCTTCGGAAGGATCCATTCTGTAAACCCAACTTGAAACCTTCACATTTTCACATTTCAGAGATTATTTTAGCCGTGATCCCACCTGCTGCAGATCACCTCATTGCCTGAAAAAGACGTTGGAAGTTGTCTGTGTGCATCAGGCAGAGCTGCTTTCTTACTGTGGACTAGCACTTGGTGGCACCAGAGTTCACAGAAGTGAAGGTAAAGCTAGAGATGAATCAGCATTTCACTGTTCATATAGATGATGCGCAGTGTCGTCTAAAATGGTTTGCTCTGTAACATCGCTCAATGAGCTTTGAAGTCTGGCTCTGCACTTTCTTTGAAAATGTATGTGCTAGGTAATTCTAAGTGAAAAGATATCAGCTTAGTTTTCTGCCATCTTCTCTGAAGTCTCCACAGGACTTAAGAATTCTGCGTTCTCGTGACATCAGAGGAAATCGAACAACTTACCTCATTTCCAGCCAAAAGTACAGCGAGCACTTTGCAGACAAGCAGAAATTATGTCTGCCATGTTATAATTATGGAGGTTGATCTTGCAATCAGTCCTTTGATGTTACCAGGAAGACTAACCAGTTTTATCTGGATTCCACATATTCTGCGGGAGCCCGTGCGCACAAATGAGCTAGCCGATACCCTAAATTACAGTTTTGTTTTCATTAAATATTACTTCTGGATTTAGTTAACAAAATACTTGCCGCTGCTTCAGTTTCTTAGAAGGAAGATCGAGTCTTGGATACATATTAGGATCAAAACGTCAATTAAAAAAGGCTGAGATTTGAGCATGAAACAGCAAGTACATTTGGTAACATTGGAACTTTAAGAGCAGCAGTGTGTCAGTAGTAGTAAATTACAAGGTAGGCTAGAGATCATCTTCTTTTTACGTAAAATAACTGCAAACGCTGTCCACCAAATTCATAGCATACAAATTAACAAGATTTAAATATGCTATTTCTGTTACAGATGGATGCTTTTATATAAAGAGAACGAGCACTCGGGAGATTGTGGAAAGCTCTGCATAACTAATCGATACGCCATCAATGACTGCTCGGCACCACACGGTGCAGCTGGCGCTGCAGTTGTGAAGTCAGAGTACGCTATTTCAAAACCACGTCTGTCTTTTAATCCTCTAAAAACTGCTTCTCTGTACTTTTAAAAAGCATCGTCTTTTATGACAACGTGTAAAATGAGTTTAAGGGACTGTTAAAAATCTCCAGGAAATTCAACAGCCTGATAATCTTCTTGTAAGTGCCAAACTGATCCCGCAACATTCATCAACTGCTGCAGAAAATGTTCGATGACTACAAAAAAGTAGGTAACAGGGTAACACGCTGCAAAGCGCTGAAATCTCTGGCTAGTTCCTTTTTATGGACGACGAGCATTTTAACTCCCTAAAGCACAGAATCGGTGAAAAAGGTTTTTTTGGACTAAGTGAAGTCCCGGGTGCCTGAGCTGGGGTTGTTGAGCTGTATGAAGTTTCCCATCCTTCACGGGCTAATTGTGGGTCTCAGATCAACAGCCACAGTAGCACCGTGTCTGAGTATGATCACCACTTCCAATTATCATTAACTAGGGAGGGTTAATAAGGCAGACAACCAGAGCTCAATTTAAACCTCACTGCAGCAGAGACTGCAGCAAGTGGATTGGACACACCCTATTAAAGATGCAGTGCATCATTCCTGCCCTTCAAGCTCACTTCACCCCTTTTGCTGCAATGCTGTTGACAAACACAAAGCTTAACTCTTTTTAAATCAAAACGCCTCAAAAGAACAGGCATCAAACTGTGAAGTATTTAAGCAGGAAACTTGGCATATAAGTGATCTCTATTCACTACAAACACCCTTTTCCCTCAAAGCAAAGTTTCGATATATCTGTGCGCGTGTATGTGCAAATAATATTTTGGTTTGTTGTTTTTCACCTAGGAAGGGCTCACCGCAAAGAACGGGGTTTACAGATGCCTGCCTGAGATTCTTAATTCCTGGATCTTCATTGCAAAGATCCAATCCGAGGCAAGCATGACAGCGCAATTTTCCCAAACCCATCTGGGTTATGTGGTAAAACAAGGCACAGGTTCCACACAAATTATCTTGCAGTCTTTGATTAAGCTTCTGATAAAAACAAACAAACAAACAAACAAACAAACAAACAAAAACCTAGCTATTTGTAAATCCAGGTCAACTTCGGTAACTACTTTTTGTCAGAAAAATATAGGAAAAGTGGAACTTTGCTGAAGCTAAATGTTTAGAAATATGTTCTAAAAGAACACCTTTGACTTTTAATTTCACAATTGACCTGATCTTTTTTTTTTTTTCACTCGAATTTTTGCCTGTGTTAGATTGCTAAACAAACCAGTCTATTACACACAATATTTACTTCTGATTGCTGTTCTCCGTTGCCACTGAAAAAATCTACTGTGCAAGGATCAGAGGAAGCCTGGACAAAATATTTTGTAGTTAATCTATTCTCGGTTGTCTGTCGCTGGCTTGCAAGACAGCTGCATTAGACAATGAATTAGAGCAGTCCCAGAGGTTAGACCTATTTGAATTTGCGAAGAGCCAAACCAGCATTATCCTTACTCTCCTGTGAAGGGCAGCCCAGATTCTGAGCCTGGGAGCACACTGTGAGAAACCTATGGGACTATATAAATGACTATGCAGCACGGAGAAGAGGGATGCGCTGCAGAATCCTACGGCTTGCTGCTCCACTTCAGAGCTAGATTTCTGCCTTCCTCCAATCTCTCATCACAAATAACTGTATTAATAGTCTAATTGCCTGAGGCTTCGAGAAAGAAAAGGAAATCAAGACAAAATGTAGTACAGTGTGGGGGGAAGCAGTGAAACATTATTTTCAGAAAGTGTTTAGTGATACAGGAAAACAAAACAAAACAAAAACCAAAACCACAAAAACAAACCACACCAAAAAAACCCCAAAAAACCAACCAAACCCAAAACAAACAAACAAACAAACAAACAAACAAAAACCAAATACAAAACCAACCAACCAACCAAAAAAACACACAAAAAACCCAAACCAAAACAAAAAAAACCCCACAGAGGTCCTGTGAAAATGGAATGAAGAGTGACATTTTACCCTCACGCATAAGCCAGGCACACGTACATGGAGAAAACTAAGTCGTTTTGTATTCACATCAATGCCTAAACCTCTCATGAACAGAAATAAAAATCTGTCAGTAGCTTTGCAGTGCTCTTGCTTGCCTGTAACAGCTCCAAGGGTGATCTCTGCTGTCTCACTGCTGACAGCTGAAGCGCTGAGTCCTCCTCACTTCAGTCAGAATGAAAACAAAGTACAGTGGTTTCTGCTAAGCAAGTGGGTCTAATTCTCCTTTTAGTCAGGTCATTTAACAGTGATTTAGACTAGCCAGTGGAATCACTTGTGGGTATAAAGTATAAAGACATATACATATCTGTCTATCTACATGAGAGAGAGAGAGATTCAAAGCAGCTTCTGTCATGTAAGATTTTTGTACAGTTTTTATACCTACATTTACAAATGCATTTCTCAATAACCGTGCCAAAGAAAGCAAACCCTTGGAAAGAGTGAATCTGCATTGCACAAAATAAATCATCCTCATCCCCGTAAGTCTCTTGTAGAGGAATAAAGGACATCTAAAGGCAAAGGATTCTGCTCTAAGATACCCCAAACTGATGTACCAAACCACAGGCCTTTGGCTTATCATCCTCAGAAGAACCACTCAAGGATGGAAGATTTGAAGCGTGGTACATGAAAGACTATGTAAATCAAAACTGAAATGTCTACATTATGCACCATTAGTTCTGCCTACTGAAAAAAATTATAAAAATTAAATAAAATTATTAAAAAAAAAAAAAAGTAGGGGACAGGGAGAGGAGAGAAAGCAAGAAAGAGAGAAAGAGAGAGCTGTTATTTTCAAAAGAATAGAGTTGTTTGGTTTATTGACGGGTGCGATACATAAGGTCGATTTGTTTGCCGTTATCTGCCAACGCACGACGGTGTCGTGTTCTGCTGTCACTGCTGATCACCAGACAACTCACAGACACTGGCACTTCTGCACACACGCCACATCTAGGCTAGATAAAAAATGATTTCATGAAAGATAAAAGGCAAAATCTCTCTCGAACCCATCCTTACAAACACCCTTCAACTACAACAGAAGTAAAGCGAGCAAGCAGGATTTAGCCCATGGTGACTTGGTACTAAAAATTTCAATCCTATAGGTCATTTCTTGATTTTTCATGTAATATTTTATAACCTTACTTCAGCAGTCCTGTGGTCTATGGTCAGACATCCTCTTCCTTTAAAAATCAGGGTATCTATAAAAGGTTCAGGTTGCAATGTAATATGTACTGGAACAGGATGGCTCAAAGCAGTTGTAGTTGAGAATGTGTGTATCTGTATTAGCAGGCTGCTAAGAAAGAGACCACTCTCTCTTCCTCAAAAGCTTTCATATTTGTTAACCCACGTGTCTTTAAAATAAAGGTTCATCGCAGCTCCAGACTACTCAGCACTCTCTCCTCCAACAGCTTCTGCAGCTGCTTTGCATTTCAAAAGAACACATTTGTTGTAAATGAGAAAGAATAAACTACAGGCAGTACCAGATGTGGAAAAGAGAGTAAAGGACACTTAGGGATCCAGAAATAAGCATCTCTGAGCTCTGAAAAACAGTATTTAATAAACAGATATTTAGAATGCGAGGTTGGTTTAATCTCTGTGGACCTCGGCCACTGCCATTAATGACTGAAAAGCACTGGCATGGCAGCTCCGGATTTTCTAAGCGTCTATGACCCCTCCACAGGAGAATGGGGGTGCACAGAAATATCTCCCATTCCACAGCAAGTCTCCCGCATTTTTAGTATTATCTTAACATTGGAAGGACCCTTAAGAGTATTATTAGCAGACCAAAATGCCACACATAAGAATGCCAATAAGTGACAAAAGAGAGACATATTGACAAAAATAAAATGCACAAAATGCACACTTCTGCACATAAAATGAAAGAAATGATGATTATGGCATCTTAAAAGATCTCTGAACTGCTCATCTCCATTACAACTGCACTGAGTCAACACTGGTTCCGCCTTGTCCCTTCAGGATGGTAATCAGGCAAAATAATGAGAGTTAATTGCTTTGCCAGTGTATATTAGGGCACTGTGTCCAATGATATTGATCGGCAAAGATGAGCTAAAGTAGGCTTTTCCGATGTGAAATTCTTTTTGCCTCGTGCAAAGAACGGAATAGTAAGGAAAGCTGCAACAAATTTCTGATTGTGCCAGCCTCGCCACATAAAAAGATGTTTAAACAAATGCATCATAGCAAAAGATAGAGTGAACAGGCCATTTCTGAAACCAGAGAGCTGAGGTGCAGGGAGATGCTGTTTTATTTTTGAAATCACATTTGCGTGCAGAATGACAGCTCGCGGCCGCATCTGCTGAAATAGAACTTGCCCTTGTAATGGGATCTGCGGACTTTTAAAAAACAGTCCATTGATTAGCTGCGGGACTGCAGGACATGCTTCTGTCTATTTATTTATCCGGGCCTGAACCAGCACACTTAAAGAATACTTGCAAAAAAAAAAAAAAAAACCCAAAACCAAACAAACAAACAAACAAACAAAAAAAACCAAACAAACCCAGGTGAAAAAGCAGCAATAATCTAACATCAAATAGGACTTCTGTGCACAAATACTACCAACAAGATTTGCCTCCGTGACTAACTAGAGTGGAATTTAACCTTAAATGTGACTTCAAGTTACTAGAAAGACTGCAAGTAATTATATTCTAGACAGCTTCCTTTTTGACATTATGTATTATTTCTACCAGAGTCTAGTCCTAATTCAGGAAACTATAATGTGAGTTTCTGAACACTTCTTAAAAGAAAAGCAAGATAAGATGGTCTGAAAAGAAATATTCTAAACTGGACTGAAACATTCAAAGAAAAATCTTTTGAAGGAAAGAGTATAATCAAATAGCTAGAACAGGGGTCTGCTGATAAAAAAAATCTGGATTTTATTCCCATCCTTTGAAAGGTAAGGACTAATTAGAGGAGCCGCAGCACACTTTGATTATGTTTTACTCTCTGAGCAGGAAGGTAGATTAGTAACTAGGCCACTACGTGGGAGAAGCAAACTGAAAATCCTTAGATCTGATGGGTACTTCTCAAAGTGTAACTGTACAGCAGTTGTTTTAGAGCAGAGGATGTTGTAATCCCTTTATGTGAAATAGTGACAAGAGCACATGCAAGCGTCCTCACCGGCGGCTTTGCATCTCATAAAAAGAAGAGCGGCAAAACTGTGCACTCACGACATTACCCAATGTCTGATATCGGGCCTTATTCTGCTGTCTTTCCAATCAATGGATGCAAAGGTGGCAGACTGGGCTCATTAAATTTTGAGTAAATTTGCAGCAGCAAACTCAGCACGATCCTCTCTTCTTAGCTATTGTTCACACTGTAACCAGGCATATCCACCACGTAGCTCTGCATCTGCCCGTGTCCTCTTTACCTCGCCCAAATCTAATCCCTTCATCTTTGTGAACAATGGGTGGGGTGACACTGTAAATCTCTTCTATATGAGGTAACTAAAAATGGGAATATGCTTTTGTTCGTAACTTATATTATGATGAGGATAAGGCCGAGGTTAACGTATGGCATTTGCTAATGGTCCCTCCTATCCAGCATTTCTCATCGGCAGGTAATTTAATAAAGCTGATATCTATATCCCTTAACAAATTGAATTTAAAATGCTGCAGCAGATGCACGTGTAATAGAATTTACATGCTCTTCAGCATCCTACTTTATTATGGGCTATCGTTTTACGCAGTAATAGAAGGTGCATAAGGAAAGTCATGTAGGATTTGGGGCAATGGGTAAGATGACATCTGCCTTTCACTATAAAACTATACATAAAGCCAGTTAAATGCACTTGTCTCTGTGATGAATGCAGCTATGCACCCATTTGTCTTCTCTCATTTCTTATTAGAGACATTAAGTATATATCACAAGAACGGAGCATTCCTGGGGTAACAGTTTAACTAAATTCAGATTGGACGGCCTCAGAAAATCACTTACAGCCATTGCTACAAAGGTCTTTAGAAATAAAAAATTGCTCAAAGATGCATTGTGGGACTCACAGGAACGCATGAAAGCGCATTACGGGACTAGCTCTCTTTGAAAATCCGTAAGTACGTATATACCATTCCCAACTGCTAAACTGGAAGGGCGTGCAGTTACGGTGACAGGTCTTCAGAGGATGCGCACGCTCAAGATTTGGGAAGTTTGGATACTATAAAACTGCGAGACAGTGGGTTCACACTCTGATCAAAAGTGTTCATTAACATTTTTATAATATTTTGTAAAGTCAGACCGGTGTTTACACATCTTTTTAAACTTGGATGAACACGACCATTTTTCCAAGCTATACTGTCAATATAACACCAGACCCACAGATACGTAAGAGAGAAAAATATACGGGCAGTTGCAGATCCTCCATGACAGGATCCAGCAAACTTCCTCTTGCTACAGTTTCAGCTAATACATGAATTCCATGTAGGTGGTCAGTCTATCCTTACAACGGCTTGTAACCAACTCTGCTACCTGCTGATGCATCTGTTTCATAAACCATTTTACTGTGGCCTGTAAATTCATGCATTTTTCTCCCTTCATCAAAACATCCAGGGCAACAAAGAGTTGGCATAAATAATTCACAGCACGTTAGCAAGAAAAGCAGCAAAGATGCAGCGCTTACCTGCTTAGATGCAGGATTAGTCCAGGGACATGACTTGTAAATGCTAAATCTTGAAAAGCACTGGTTGGAATAATCTCATCATGGAAGGCGACGTTTGAAGAATCGGAAGACAATGTGTCTGACACAAAAACAATCATGCTGAGTCTCTCTATAGTTATTTGTTGCTATCACAATAGCAAATTAACAGATTTAACCAGAGCCCCAAATTAGCTTTTTAACACACAGTCTGGCCAAACCTTGCAAATCTTGGTCTGTATTAGTGGCTGCAGCAAGGGCTCAGCTGGCAGATATTTATTCCAATTATTCCTGGAATGGAAAGCCAATTTTGTGCCTTGTTAGGTAAATTACTCCTTTAATAGGATGGGTTTACATATCTGGCGTACTAGCCTGGGGAAACAGGATTTTTTGTTTTGCGTATAATCATTCGAAATGTTGACAGACTGCAGGAAAGACACAGCTAGGATCTTCCATTCAGAAAGATGCCGATCAAATTCTTAACTAGTCAATAATCAAATGTATTCACATAAAGACACTAACAAAACCGTCCTGATTTTGGTTTCACTCTGCAGTGGTGTAATTTTGGAGCTGCTCGTGAGAAGCCATGAAGTGACCACGGTCTTTACGATGAGCAAATGCAATAGGATCGTCTATAGAAAACATTGCCAGTACCACTTAAACATTCTTTAACTAGTATTTAGCTAGGACAATCCAAATATTTTTTTAAAGCTAATTCGTATTTGTGATGCATCTTGAGATCTGTGGATTAAAAGCTCTAGAAAAAGACAATGTTTTATTCTGTTATTAGTCAATCGAACGCGCACTGAAATTAAATCACTGGAGAAACCTTGATTCTTCCTCTCCCCTTTGTTTTCCTCCAACCTTTAATTCTATTTCTTTGATAAACTATTACATTTCAAGAGCCCGGTCATTAATACCGCTTTTGTAGCTACACAAAGTGCATTAGGAAAGATCCAGCCATTAACTACCACGGAAGATTCCCAGGCACCAGTTCCAAATGTTCTGAAGCAGTTAACTAGCCTCAGCGACTTTGATGGTAAGTGTGGAAGGAAGACAGAGACACACAGAGAAGGGAAGACCGGCAGTCTTCCTACACACACTTCTTATTAACTTGAGCAATCCCCTTAAAGGTATTTAAATGAAATCTTAAAGCCTGATGCAAATGATGTTGCAGGCAGACAGATAGACACTTCTGTCTATATAAAAAACTTGATGAAAATTGCAGGACTTGACAAAAAAGATTTCCTAATTGCAAGCCTCCGCTCCAACCCTCTTGTCTTTCTACAAGAACAGTAACTTACACATTATGTGGCATCCCTAAAGATATCCCTAAAGATGGGCAGCTAGGAATGGCTGAGCTAAAAATACATTTGAAAAAGGAAACCCTAAGTATGCGACCAGATTCTGGAACACAGGCTAAGAAAAAGGAAGAAGATTTTTCCTGTGTCTGGCCAGCAACTCACTAGAAGGCAGAATTTCAGAGCTCAGAAACCCGTTTTCAAGTTCTTTTCCTTCTAGCAAATTCTCCCAGAAAGTCACATTGCCAAAAAAATAAAGACTAGCACTTGACGGGACTTAAAGAGAGTCTGTGCCAAGGAAGGCTGCCTAGATTTAAATTTGTGTCTAGCAATGGCAACTGAGCTAAAATAAATGCTAGCAGGGACTAATGATGAAGATTTTTCCTCTCTAGCTAATGTACCTGCCGGCGTCCTGGCTATTTTTAAGCCTACAGTTAGATTACAGGCCAGGAAGAAGTTAATGAGCCAGATTTATTTCAGTACTGGCCTTAATTGGTCTTGTTATGTCCTTAAACTCGGAGAAGGAGGAACGGGCTCTCAGTGGTTTGTTAAATGGTAAAATGTTTCTTCCTGCATCTATTTTACCATGTTATGCATTTTAGAATGAATTACAGTATGATCACCGTGGGGGGAAAAAAAAAACAAAACCAAAACACAAACCACATAAAAAATGAAGGTGTTCCATGCAGAACTTGGATTACATGCTGTAAACACTACATGGGGTCTAATATTACAGGAAGAGGATTAAAAAAAAAAAAAAAAAGTATCTTAATATGTACGCTTTAATTTACTGTATAAATCTACAAGCATTCTGGAGAAAACTCCGCATTATCACTTAATGAAAAGACTTCATCGCAACGAAACAGGATACGACTGTGCAATAATGCCCATTGATTACAACCCATTAATAAATTTCAAGACCCTGCTTTAAAATATGGGAAGGCAAAAGGCCTTCTAAAGCAAGAGTTAGGCTTTGGTTTGTCTTTTTTAATATTAACTATAGACATGCTGAACAAATGATAACAGGCTTTTGAAATGGAAAGTACGAGCTAATCTTAAAAATGCAGTGCTAGCATCTCTTTTGTAATAATATGAAGGAAGTGAGATTATAGGATAGTTAGTATAGAGCTGTAAGCAGTGAATCATCATCCACTGACAAGATAATTGCTCAAACAAGTATTTTATTTTTCAAGAGAGCAGGACCTTTCATTTAAGAAATCCCTATCTGGTACTGCAGATGTTAACTGCCACTAATGTTTGGAAAGGACAGTGAAACGTTACTGGATGTTTGATCAGCACCCATTCCTCCCCAAGCCCCTGCCTCTCCAAAATCAGCACAGTCCTGCACCAAGATTCACCCTTCACTTTACTATTTTCCTGCAGAGCATCTTCCCCAAAGCTGCACACTGGCCAATGTTTGAGACTTACTGAGATACTCTGCAGCAATCTCTGAGGAAAAAGAGGTTAGAGGAATAACTTGTACAGCAGGCTGTGGAAAGCAAAGGCACAGTGCTTTATTGCTGCCTATTGCAGCAAAATGCATGCCCACAAAAAAATCACGTTTCCCCCGCCCAAACCGTTCTTCCAAGAAATGTCTTCCCGATGGATAATCATTGCCGATTCAGTGCCCAGAAGGGCTCCTTTAAAGAAGAAAATTGCTGCAGCATTCACTGTATTCATCAAACATTATTGCTGCTCTCTAGAGAAACGGGAAGATCCATTACCAAGGAGAAATAGATTCAGCATCACCTTATGTAGCTACAGCAATATTTTTTTTTTATTTTAAAGCAATGCCTTCTGTCAGTTGGGGGACCCAGAAAAGGAAAAGAATACAGAATTATAAATAAATAAATAATGAAACAAAATTAGAAGAGCAAGAAAAAAAGGTCTGTCTAGAGAAAAAGAGGCGTGTGAGCTGGCTCCTTCAGTCTCGCTGCAGGAGGCTCGGAAAGCCTGGAAGTTCACAAGGAGGAGCAGGCGCTGCAGGAATGACTCAGCATCCTTCTGCGACAAAAGGGAGCATGTCAGCAGCCACCGCCCTGCCCCGGCTGCCAGCACAGGGCCTGTCCTAGCCCAGAAGCTGCAGGAGAGACACTGCAGCCGTGCCAGTCCCCTTCCCATGGACGGCTGATCTCTTCCTGCCCAAAAATCTCTCTGCGAACAACTGTAAAAGCCACAGCTCCCTCCACAGCCCCTTCCACAGCCATTGCCTTCACAGAGCACCCATGGAGCCCATTCCCTAGGGCCAGACTCCAGGGAGAGCATCAGCAAAGCTACGGTAGTCCCATCTCCCCACCGCAGCCCAGAGAGACCACCACAGAGACCACCACGCTCCCTCAGAGCTGCAGAAATGTCATTAACTCCCACTCTGCCATATTCACCTCCTACTCACTGGGAGCAGCAGAGAAGACAATTCTTCTTCCTCTCCTTCACCACATGGAATTTTCACATTGCTATAAACCACTGACTTGAACAACTGTCCACATGTCCAGACCCACCCAACTGAAGGTGCTCTCCTGCGGGAGGTACATAGGAGAAAGGAATCCCATGCGTGTTTTGACAATCAACCAAGAGTTACGTAGTGCAGAGGGGCAGGCAGAGAACGGGATCCCCCCTGCAGAAGTGGAACCAGTTCCTGTGAGGAGAAGACTTTGCTGTCCACAAACACTGTCTAGCAAGGTAGTGCTTGGCAAAGGCTGTAGGGAAGCAGAGGAGGCCATTTGTTAATGTTACGCTGGGTTTGTCTTGCTTTCCTCTCTGTTTCCATTCTACCCCTCTGTTTCTCATTTAACACCTTCTTCTTCTGCCATATTTTTTCAGGGAGGGGTAAATGGACTTTTTTTCTCCTCCCTCCCTTCACCAAATTTCACCTGGCCCCTTTTGTCAGAACACTTTGGGAGAAAAAAGAACACACCTTCCCTGGAAGAAAATTGTTCTGATCCCATGGATACCCCAACCACTTTATTTTGTTGCATCATTTTTGTCTACTTAGGGGAGAGTTTTATGCAGCGTAAACCACAGACACTAGCTTTTGGGGTCTGGAGGTGATAACGCCACTGAAAGCTTGTTAACTGTCTGAAAGCTGGAGCAAAGCAGGCAAGGGGGAAAACTGCTTGCAGCAGTTAGGCTTCTGGCCAAAGGAAGCCTGGGACATGGTAGCTCCTCCTTTTTGCAGGACTCTCCACCTCTCTCTCCTTCCTTTCTCCTCTCTCTTTGAAAGTTGGTGCAGTGTTGAACTTCTGCCAGCAACTGGACCTGCCGCAGAAGCAGCAGCTTCCCAGAGGGAGGAAGGAAGAGGCAGATTGAGTAATGCTTTCTCTATACTCCTCTTGACAGCAGCAACTCAAACAATCCCTTCTTCCTTCCCGTTTATACCAAGCCTCTATCAATCCATAAATTCCCATTACGGAGAACACAGCGCAATGTCCTACCATCGCATCCTTGCAGTGACAGACAGAGGATACTGCCAAGGTCTGGTGCAAGAGAGCTTGCTCCCTCCTTTTCCATTTGCAAAAGGTCAAATCCCCCTTTAGCATGTCCCATCCCTCCCTAAGGATGAAGGCACTTAAGTTGTTCCCTTGAGTTGCACCTGCCTCTATTGCTGTCCCTGACACACCAATCCTAGGCCCTTGTTAGACCACATGCCGGTAGATTCCATCTCCGTCCCTGAAAAGTCTGGGAGAAAACCCCATTTTTGCTCCCTTGCTGCCCTCCCTTGTCCCCGTAAATTGCTGCTCCAGGAGAAAAATTCTCAACAGGAGGCAAAGGAAGAATACAGGGAGCACCAAACTACTGCAACCTTCTCCCAGGGAACCGCAAATCCAGGATTAACCCTTCCTGCAGCCTTTTCCTTTCCCACTGTGCCCAGCATTTCTCAGTCCACTGCAGGCTGGTATGACGCATAGGTTGTCTCCTGTGGCGCTCATCAGGCTGCATTACTATCAGAAATAATTCCTCCCTTTCTCCTTCCTCCCACTCAGCTATCCCGCACATATGCACTTCGAGAAGACAGCCCAGAATTGCACCTTCACCTTTCTGACTGTGCTGTGCCTACAAATGAAAGCAGTGCAGTGAGGGCTGCAGGAGCAGCTGTTCGGAGGGCTGCAAACTGACAGAATGGTTTTGCAAAATCTGCAGACTCACAGCATCTAAGCAGTTTTCTGAACATCCGATCTCTAGACTTACTGGTCTTAACCCAGACTTCAGATGTTACCAAATTTAAAGACCAGATATGTTACAGGGGCAGCCCAGGCTGTGCCACTCCTTTGCTCGGATTGATGGAAACAAGTGCGCTACTACACACAAATCACTTGAACATATAGAACAGAAGTTACATCCCAGCCGCACAAAGTTACCCACATCCCTCTGTGTTGTGGATAACATAATAATTTCCTCTTTGCTATCTTCGTGTACACACTCAAAAGAAAAAGAAAGACTAAAAGCCAGTTGCATGTAGCCACTCAAAATAAAAAACAAAACAAAACAAAACAAACACTAGCAAAAAAAAAAAAAAAAAAAAAAAAAACCAGCCAACAAAAAAAAACAATACACCCCCCAAATCCCTCTGCTTTATAACAAATACGACGTAGGTGGGATTGAAACCCCCGCTGGGCAG